>JAUZNK010040743.1:0-34101 GCA_035046665.1 Euphysa ruthae
TATCTTTGTATGCAATTTACTGCTCTTTATGAGTTTATATCTTTGTGTGCAATTTACTGCTCTTTATGAGTTTTTATCTTTGTGTGCAATTTACTGCTCTTTATGAGTTTTTATCTTTGTTTTCCGCGCATGTATAGCAGGTTTTAATTTTTTTCGTGTTTTGTTTGAAGTTAAACATACAGAAACAAAAAAGACTGGAGATATGACTAATAAAAATATATATTTATATATTTATTTATATTTATATATTTATATACTAATAAAAATATGCACAAAATGGGTTGGCAAGAATAAAATATTTGAACTCATGAAATCACAAATGACTTCAAAACCAACGCGATTATCTTACATGTGCTGAATCATCAATTTTTTGAATAACGCAAAATTACGTAACTAAATAAATTACGCATATATTGCGCAATATATAACATATAATTATGCAGAATGTGCAGATTTTTTTAAATTTCTATTGGCTGAATAAAATTCAGCATTGAATTTACAGACATCTATAATGACCAAATTTAAAGTCCGAAAACGATGTTGGCACAGTGTTAGGAGATTTGACTACGGAACGAAAGTTCGAACCCAACATCTGGCCAAAATTTACTTTCCATATTATCTATGAGTTTCTGAGAAATACTGATTGCTTAATGCAACGCTAGCTCAATTTGGTCGGGCTGTTTGGTTGAGCAAACTTCGTAGACACAAGTTGGAGTTCTAAGTACTCCAAGACCCACCACGTAAGCCGTTCTTGAAATATTGTCACTTGGAAATTTGTTTGTTCCCCGCGTTATATATAAATTTCTCATTCTCACTTTCTCAACTCGTAACCTTTCGATGCTTAGTTTGATACCTCACTGAGCTATCGCCGCAATCTCAATCATAATTAATGTAATTGTGCACAATCATCAAAGGCTATTCATAGGCACTTTCAAAATGTAAAACTACAGTCACTTTAAGGTAGGGTTACATGGTTGCATATCGACTGATAGCAAATGGACAGCATGATAATTGATGACGTCGAACTTTTTTTGGAGTATTTGGTTAAGTTTACTCATTTTTTTTACCCATTATTTTTAAACAATTCTGCAGTTCAAACAGGTAATTAGATAATTTGATCTTCCAGATGTGAGTCTTAATCGAGTAGATACGTTATGAGGACAAGAGTATCGTTGTTAGGAACGTTAGTATACATTATAGATGTTAATTCAAACGAAATCATACATTCGTCTTCTTCTATTTTGATAATGCGATAAAATTCTTTTGAGTTTTTAGATTTATATTTGGATGATTTTGTGTAAGTTGACAGAATATTTGCGATATGCTGTAAAACATTAGGTGTTCAAATATAAGAACACTATCAAGCGAATTTGAACGGTAGTGATATATTCATAGTATTTAGTGATGCAGTCAGTCAGATTTAGAGTTACGGTGGATCTGCCTTTGTGTGCAAAAAGTATGACTATATTTGCGATAACTTGCGATCAAACACCAACATCTAGCTTCAGTATCTCTCACTAATAATATCTATTCGGCACAATAAACCTTTCGTGCAACTGAAATCTTATCGAAACTTAGCTAATCTAAAAAATATTCTACATCCTCATAATTAAGGCATTTTCTTACACAAGGTCAAGCGAGGGTGGCAAAAAGCTTGTTTAATTATCCAATGCTAAATTTCCAAAACACCTGTCCAATGTTTAGAAAACAATGATTTTTCCCTCATATTAAATCTTCACACATTTGCATAACTTTTAATATTCAAAGGAATATTTGTTTCATTATGAACTTAGTAATAACAAATAACCATTATTACGACTATCACAAGTATTTAATACATCTTTATTACAGATATTTTATCAAGAAATTTCCCTTCAATCAGGGCTTTTCGGTTTTGAAAAAATTCTAGCAAAATGCATCCCATAAAAGGCCTTTGACCTTATATAGAAAACATGCCCAAATACTAAAAAATAAGATACAAAATTTGTGGGTGTCGTCTGCAATATCCTACTTCAAACTTCAAACATCTATAGGAAAATTTTATGCACACTGGTGGTAGTTAATCATGTTAAGTTTTGTTTTTCGGTTTCTTCTGCAATAATATTCCTTGTATAGTAGACCTAAATTTATTTATTAGAGCTTTGCAACGATTTTCCTGCTACCTGGACAAAAAAAGATTTTTATTATGGTGGCTTTTGTTTTACTTCAGTCATTTATATTTTTGACAATTTATTAGCCAACCAAGTTTCCAAGTACCAAGTTATTTCAAATTGTTAACTGTTTGTAACACAATTGCCTTTACTGACGATCACAATATTTGTTAAGGCGATAAACGTTATTTTCTGGTTATTCTTATACACTTGCTCTCTTTTATGAAATCATTGCTGAGTTTAGTTCAAAAATATTCTAGATGTTTGGATATTTCGCTTGCAACTTTCAAGGTCAAGTTTTTTTTTTTCATTTCTTGTGTATTTTTGTTTTTCAAGTAATTCAGCGCTTAGATTTTTAGACTATTTATGGTAATAACAGATAAACTAAACCTCTTTTTTTAATATTTCGAAGCTGTACGTGTTCATCTCAAAAAAAAAATTTTTTTGATGTTATGTTGGGTAAAGTAAACTGGGGTGTTTGACCACGTAGGAAAATCTGGTGGTACCAAAGTTTTTTACTCATTAACAATTGAATTATTTGTTGGAGTGAGGTCTGAGCAGCCGCCATGTAATTAGAATACGACAGAATAATATTTTTTTTAGAAAAAATAATATATTAATTGTTCAAATAAATGCTTTTCTCCAATACAAACGGACCAGATACAAAACTTGACAGTTGGTTGTCTGATTCTATCTGCAAGTAAACTTATTCCATTAGGATACCAAAAGCAACATAGGTAACAATTGAGACAGAAACCTTTCGATGAAAGCATGGTGAACCACAAAAAGAAAGGAAATGTAAGTCGTTTTATTTTTAACGTTTTCCTTCCTGTTTCAGTCCTAATCAAACACTTTTTTCACTTGTTATCAAAGGCATTAAATAATTTAAAGAATCGTTTAGCCCAAGCTTTTACACAAAGTCTATGTTAGCTGCAAAAGTCATCTAATTTGATTAATCAATTAAATTTTTTTGCATATACAAATCAACAAAAATATTATAAAGGAACTCAGGAATTAATTAAATAGATTTTTGAATTAATTAAACTTCGTCTCAATTCATGCAATGATGTATCAGCTACGTGATAGAATAACAGACTGCGGATGTCGCAACATTTCTATGTATTTCGCAATTTTTCAAAATATTTCCATTTATTTATGGCGAATTAATTTCTAATTTTTTCCCAGTCGGTTTTGATTTTTCTGTCTATCCTTGCCACCATTTGTTTTTATCATGTTTATTCTTTTTTTTTTTTTTTTTTTTTTTTTCAGTTGTTTTCATAACTAATGTACATTTGTTTGTGTCAGAATAAATAATTACTTACTTATATATGTAAATGGAAACTACTTTTCACTTATCATACCTGCCTTAGTGTAAACATAACTCTATTTTATCCACGCTTTCATATCTGCGTTCTCAAAGTCTTGTATAAAAGAGAAAATTGAGGAAGGTAATCCAAACAAAGCCTGCCATATTCCAAATGATTTACCGGGCTATTATTAAAATATTAAAAAAGCTTTTTTGATAATAAGAACTCTTTCTCGATTTTTAAGAAAACGTTCGAAAAGATCTTTCGGGCTTAACAACGGGCTTAGCAACGAGAGTCAACATTTGTCGCTTACTCAACCAATAAAACATTTCCCACACACCGATTTTCATTGTATGAGTTTTGAATTTTAAATGGTAATTCAACTTCGTTCATTTGATATGCCCAAAATTCTTCGTAATATCATGTGACGTATATTTTCTGTCATATGGCGTGACCTATATTCGTCGTCATATGATGTGACTTACATTCGACGTTTTATGGATAATAATCATTAATTTGCGTCTTTTATTTTAAACATGCAAAACAATATTTCTAAGTCCCTGGTAACAAAGTTCTTGGTAACATAGTTCCTGGTTACTAAGTTCCTGGCAACAAAGTTCTAAGTAACATAATTCCAGGTAACAAAGTTCCTGGTAACAAAGTTCTTCGTTACGAAGTTCCTGTTATCTTTAAAAATTACCATAATGAATTGATTTTTACCTCGTCACGCATCGTCACGCATGCATTCATTTTTCATATTTATACTGGTGTAAAAAGATATTTTCACAACTATTCCAAGATTTTCGAAGCTGCATATTTGAATATCGATACAATTGCAAATATATTAAATGCTCATAAGGCTTTGAATATTGATTAAACAGGTTTCAGCCTCTCACCTATCCTTGATACTTATTTCGTAAATCTGACACTGTTACTTCAAAAATAATGAGAATTTATTTTGTAAGATAATGTTTATGCATATCAACATGTTACAGGTTAAAACAGAATACAGGAAACTTTACTTTGAAAATAATAACCCGTCTATTAAATTATTTATAAGCTTGTAATTAGTATATAGAAAGGGGATTGGAGCATAAATAAATTTTGACTAATGTCATATAAATATAAATCTCAGTTTTGGAAAACGTATGATATAAAGTTTTGAAAAATGTAGCAACAGATGAATTTTCAAAAATTCACACAATTCATTCATCTGTTATGCTCAAGTTTTCACTCATCTGCTATACTTAAGTATTCATTCGTCAAAGAACATTTGATTATTTTTCACAAAAAAATTTTTTTCTCTATTACTTTATCTACAAATCGACTGGCGAATTTTCCAACCTCATTTTTGTGTATGAAAAAGTAACCTATGTATCTAAAACCAGGACTCTTTATGCTGATCAACATTCATTTTTTGTTTAAGTTTCAATTAAATAGATGTCTTAGGAGCTGAAGTAGCCGAAGAAATGTTTTCGATTACAAGAAATGTGAGGAATCCTTCCTGCAACCCCGATGGGCAATCGAAACTAAGGAATTTTGTTACTTGATCTTCATTTTCATTAACTCTGCTACATTGGAAGCTTAACTGTTACCAATAAAACCGCTTTTCTAATTTTTCTATGCAAAAATTTGCAGCAGCTACTTTGGTTTTTTCTTTCTCACTTTGCGCAATTAAATTTAAGTATTTATTACTGTTGCAATTAGCAAGCTGTTTTGCAGCCACTGACTTTCTGAAAAGTATGTTCAGTAAGACGTGGTTTATTAAATCGTTTCAACAGGTACTGGTTTTATCGAGATAAATCATCGTCAAATTCAAGACTTTCTTGAAAACGTGATGATATGAACAGCATCCACAAGTATTATACTACTGTTCATACAACAGTTTGTCTCAAATAAAGTCCTCCCTACTTCTCTACCTTTTAAAGGCAATAAGTCTCGCCATTTCCTGTTCTCATACAGCCATGAGATCGATTCTAACAAGCATTCCTTAAATCTTTTGCAATAGATGGAATTATCTACGTTATTTGAGACCAAAATTCGTTCACGCAGTGACAATAGGTCATTCCGCATGAAAATAGCGCACGTCTCAAAAATTCTCACATAAGCAGTGATAAAGAGCAATGTATTAAGCTATTTTGGTAGGGACATAAATGTCGCTCTGTTAATGCTTAACTCGCTTTCCAAAAGTTAACATTGTTGTACATTAGTATTATTAAAAAAAGGTTATATTCATTTCTAGTAAGATTATAAGGTGCGCAATTCAAAAATATGGTATAAAAAACTCAACAGAGCATAATTCGCAGCCAAGTTTATAATGGCACTTGTTAGTGAAAATTTTGCTTTAAAAATGCAGAAGAACAGCTGGTAAAAATCGATAAAAAAAGTTAGTTTAATTTGACTATTGGAAATGTAGGCCATTAAAAATCACAAAACATGTGTAATAGCAAGGTATTACTTTAAGAGATTATCCGGCAAGGTTTTCTGGATAAAGCTGACGCAGATACAGTTGACAATTAGCCCACGAAATAATAAGCATTACGCTTAGTCTAGATATATATCCATATTTTTTTTTTATGGAATCTGATCAAAATGTATGAAATCGAAAAAAAAAAAAAAAAAAAAGTAATAATCATCCATAATATAAGGCTTAACCACGATTATTTAAGCCACTTGGTTTAAATTGTTGGTTTCAAAAAACCAGCAATTTTTCGATAACAGCGTAGAAATTAAATAGAAATTGCTGATTATTGTTTTGACTTGTAGGTTGCTATATGTCCCCAAGAACATGGCACAGCTACGTAACTACAGCATAATCTGTCTCTCCGAATTACACAACTCACATTTTTCTCCCCATTTTTTTATTCTGATGTTCTGAACCGTTCTCGAGTAAGCGCAAACACTATCACTAGGCACCTCTTTAAACGCTTTTAGTCTAAAACAATTATTAGACTAGTTTCAAAAAAATAATAAGGCTCCTTACACACTTCATCTTATACCTTCTTCATGTAGCATCTATGTCTTCTACCAAAAAACTTAGCATCCGATTAAATCCTAAACTTATGTTTGATGAGCACATAGAGAAGAAAATCTCGAAAAGCAGAAAAAACATAGGAAATATTTAAAACCCCTATTATTCCGACCTCTAAAACTATTATAATTTTATTAGAGCACATTTAGACTATGGTTGTATAGCCCATGATAAAATAAGTAATGAATCAGTAAAATGAAATAGAAATTGTGAAATACATAGTATCATTTGCTATAACTGGTAATATAAAAGAAAAAAACTCTAATAACAAAGAGGGCTTAAAATTTCATTCGAAATTACTCTTTTAATTTTATTACACTCAGAGCTTCTTCGCAACATTCAGAGTTTACACAACACTGTGGTATTTTATACAACACTGTGGTATTTTCGTATTGATAAAAAATTTCAAAGCGTATTAGTGGTGATAATATTACAAAAGAGATCAGTGGAGCGTCAAAGATAAACAGTCTTATGAGCGTATTAGTTAGACAATTAAGTCATCAAATATTTGTAGTCTATATAACGTATATGTGTCATGAAAAACACGCGTCATGAGAAACATCTCAGTGCGAACTTATTCCATATTTTTAAATATTATTACATATTCTTCTACACGTAAACACATCTCAGCTACAAAATTTTCAAAGACTGCGCAGTTACATTCTGCGCGTGCGATTGTGACTGGATTATTCTAAATAATAATTTAAGAAAGTTACTTAAGTGTATTTTAAAGAATTGGCTACATAATGACATCATAACAAATTGAGCGCGTATCATCAGCATAATTCTATTACAACTTTTAATATTACAAAAACACTAGCAAATAAATTCCTCAGCAGTTTTTTAAAATTTTGGTTGGAAAATTTACGCTCTAGTAACATTTGTTAACGAATTGATCACTATCAGTGGCGTGCAATTAAAACTTGCTTTATTACAGAGACGACGGTAACAATGGTTCTCAAACTTCTGCTAAAAAACTAATTCTGGTGTTTATAACAATTACCGACGAAATCTCATCATTCTGGTATTTATCGCAATTACCGACGAAATCTCATCATTCTGGTATTTATCGCAATTACCGACGAAATCTCATCATTCTGGTGTTTATCACAATTACCGACCAAATCTCATCATTCTGTTCGATATTATAAAAATAATTGTTGATTGGATTTGTTGTTTATTTGTTAGTTGCTAAGTCGCAAACAAGATTATATCGCTTTATTCAAATTTATATCTTATCGAAAAAAAGAAACGTATTGACCTAGATTAGATCTAGATTCATTTAGCAGATTAATATTATATGTATAGGTCAATAAATATATTTCTGGTTTGTCGACGTTAACGAAAAACGCATGTGATGCCGAGAAAAAAGGTAGGAACGATTCTGGTCACTCAGAACTTTTCTAATGATCACTTTTCTAATGGTCAGTTTTCTAACGTTCGGTTGTAATTGGATCCACGAGTTATAACTCTTTTAAATTATTTCACCGGTGAAACAATTTATATAAAGTTAAATTATTTACCTATATATTTATCTATCGAGTTATCTATATATTTATCTATATATTTATCTATATATTTACATTCCAGAATTTGGTTGGTCAACATATTTATATCCAAAAATTTAATCTGCAATCACATCTGTACCAAATAATTTGATTTGCCAATTTATATATAAAAAGCAATTTCATTGGACGGCCTAAATGCATCAAATCGTTTTATTGTACGATATATTATCGACATATTTATCGATTCCACAGAATTTGACTCGATGAGATGAACATTTTATGGCACTTAATCAATAATTTTACGCCTGGTAACTCATTTAATTAGTAATCGAGACTAAGTGACTAATTTAAGGTTATCTGTTTATATATTATTTAATTTCGCTTTTTATGTTAAAATTATATATCAAAATTTTGTTTTAGGTTACGGAAGATGCGTTGGATATTAACATTGACGATCTGTTGGATGACGAAGGGTGGGCATTACTTAATGATTTGACCGAGGATGAATTAGAGTTGTTAAACGCTGATTTTGATCCCGAGGTATAAGTTTTTATTGTATAATTTTTAATTTAAATTTTCAAATAACATTTAACTCTGTCTTCACAAAATCGATAATTTCATTACTGTTACATCAACGTAGAGGGTTGAATAAACAAAGGCAGATAATACTTCCTATAAAAAAAATCAAAAATCTGAAATCAATTTTTCTGAAATATGAAATAAGAACCTTCTTATATATTGTTCGTTTTGGGACTGAACGTAATTGAGTCTTCTTTCCTTCCCGCAATTGGTTAGGCGAGACTCAAATCGAACGCAATTTTTCGAGAATGCTCTTCTCTGAAAATTCGTTACCATAAGTGGTATGAATTGCGAGACGTCAATCAGATTGCAACAAGACTGACAATCAACTTCAACCTTAGGTATGGCTGATAAGAACACATTGAAATCAAAACAAGCTATTCTATGCTAGGTTCGAAGCTAATACTCTCGGTAGGAGTTGAGCATATATGCTGCGAGGTTAATCTCAAATGATGCTTTGTTGTACATATTATAACACTGGCGCTAGAGATGACACTTTCTTATAAATCTTTCTGAAGGAATTAGAAAATATTTAAGAAAACGAAAACTTTCGAATATTGATTTACTAAGAAAATATGAAATCCACTTTGGGAGCATCCAGATACTTTATTCCTAAAATATTGTTTCATATTTATTTTCGGAAATTTCCTGTTAGTTCCTCGCCAAAAATTTTTTTTTTAGTTCTTGGCTCTTTAATTTTTCCCTTAATCAATACTAAAATATAAACAAACAATTTTTCATATGGTATTGGCCACAATATCAAATTCAAACTTCTATGTCTCTTTCGCCACAGACATTCACTGAGTTTCATTATGCTTCTTGTTTCACTTTTTCGAAAATTTCTGACTGTTCTCGACTTTCTGGGTATTGTCACCAATTAGAGGATCGACAAAGTTTAGAATGCGGGTAGCTGTTATATAGGTTGTACTCTATAACATTGATTCAGTGATATGCTCTGCACAAATCAGACATAACCTGTCGTACCTGGTAAAATAGATTGTCGGATTATAAGCTCTAGTGTGGATGCACTTCTGTATAGAACAGTGCACATAAAACACTCTCTTGTCTCTTGAAAGATAGCGCCAAATACCCACTGTTGCGGAAAAACTCTTTCTTGGAGATTTTTTCTTCGAACAAACTCTCGTCTATCTCCGCTACGGAGTTTGGTTCATCAAAAGCAGTTAGATTCTGTAGCAAGCTCATTGCGTAAGTTTTCAGTGAAAAGGTATTTCAATCAACAACTGTGTTTTTATTCATAAGCAACTGTCCTTTTTAAACTTTGGTTATACAGCTTAATTAAAATAAAACGGAAACACGACGTAAGTAATCTTATTTTGTGAAATATCCCTTATAGAAGACTGCACAGCGTATATTTATGTAAACAACTTCTAAAACACTCGCTGCAGAGAAACTACTTCCTATCGTTTAAATTGGTCGGCAGCAATACTTTTGTAATCAATTGTGATTTACTTTTTAATAACAACACAGGGAATTTTCGTAAAGGATGAATAACATCATGTTTTGCAAACGCATAGAAAATTCATTAAACCCGAGTTAAACTTTGGTGAAACTTCCTGAAATTAACTGGTTTTGCTTATAGGGTCTTAGCTGAACAATAGTCGGCAAATATATTAGATTGTCATTGTGTTGTATAAATAAGATAAAATAGAGAACACTTCCCACCTTATAAAAAGATATACATGATTGGCATAACTTAAATTTTTTAATCTAACTTATATTGAGCTTTAAGCTGCAACTGTTAAATACGGTAAACAAATAGCACATTAATGACATGAATTTATTTTACTCTGGATAGCCTAACTATTTTTATCGTATTTTTCAATAAAAAATTTTGAGGGATCCCATGTGCGAAATTCACAAATTTAATTCTCGTAAAGATGTTTTTGATACCAACAACAACGCCGTGTAAATCAGATGTTCATGTTTTAATTAACACGTTTGTTAAGTTTTTTCCTTGGAATTTTATAAGTCATTTTGACTAAAATTTGAATATGTAAATGACATTGCAAAACAGTGCTGCATTATTTGATTGATCTATTAAATTAATAGAACTCATTGTTATCCATCGGAGAGCGACGTCACGATTCTACACCTATGTTCAAAAAAGAGGATTTGGTTGACAACCTGGAACGAATTGTAAGTAATAATTTTTTATAAAAATTTGGACATATGATATGCTCAGAGTCCCATAGCAAAGCTGAATTATCCGATAAATAGTTAAAGCCACAAAAGATTGACATGAATCTTGCTGGCCACCTCAGTGTTTATTCACTATAGCACATTATCCATAAGAACAATGTAAGAGCGTCGCAAAGAAATAGCTAAACATTAGTTGTCAAAAAAATTTAAAAATCTGGTGACTCTTTAGAAAATCTGGTGACTCTTTGGAAAATCTGGTGACTCTTTGGAAAATCTAGTGACT
The DNA here is from genome assembly GCA_035046665.1 of Euphysa ruthae. Taxonomy (NCBI): domain Eukaryota; kingdom Metazoa; phylum Cnidaria; class Hydrozoa; order Anthoathecata; family Corymorphidae; genus Euphysa; species Euphysa ruthae. The sequence continues at coordinate 11,019 of JAUZNK010040743.1, forward strand.
ATTTGGAAAATCTGGTGACTCTTTGGAAAATCTGTGACTCTTTGGAAAATCTGGTGACTCTTTGGAAAATCTGTTGACTTTTTGAAAAACATTAGAAACATCACACTTAAAATAAGGTGGATAAAAGTTCAAACTTTGGAACTAGAGATGGTTGAAATTTGGTTTTTAAGATTTTTGTACAACTACATCGTTCTAGAAGTTGAGTATTATTGGATGTTGACTCGAATATACATAAAAAGATTTCTCCAAAAGTTCTTAAAAACCATCGCTGAATGAAAACCCATGAGATTGACTGCTCAAACAGTTAGGTTTATGGTAGAAAGGTATATTTCTCGGGGTAGAAAAAACACATGGCTGGATTTTTTAAGAGATCGTTGCAACATTTTTCCATGTCTCATAAAATTTTCCAACCTTTAAAGACAAAAGTGATCAACATGAAACTCCTCTCTAGAAAAAATTAAGAAAAAAGTAATAAAAATAAAGGAAAATAAGGGAAAAGAGTCCTAAAATGAATTGGCAACAGTGTTTATGTGCTATGTTATAGCCTTACCGTATCATTTATTCACGAAAAAAAAAGCTCTATACAAACAACTCAAATAGGATTGTCATTTCCCACTCACAAATATATCAGGTACCTAAGGTTTAAAAAGGTCTTCAACCGATCATTAACCTGACGATGTATTAAATTATATACGCTGACCGCGCATAAAAATAGAGCAGATATATTGAAACGTTCAAAACAAAATAACAACTTCTTTTTAATTAACTATTTCAGTTTTCAACCACGCTTGCGAATAAATCAAGCAGATATTGGGATAAGTCTTTAGCTATTAATAAGGTGGTCAATCAAACTGAAGTCCTTTCAATATTATCTAATGAGTCATCTCTTGTTTTTTGCTCTTAAAAATTTCTTCAAAGATATGTGTGATAATTTATGATAATTTATGACCACTGGTGTTTACCTTTTTCTGGGCTCTCATCAGCGCTTATATAATCTAGATGCATCATCAATGCATATCAGCGTTAATTTCAATGTTTGCTTCTGGATTCGATTCAGGTTTGTAGTGAACAATAGAAATCGAGAAAATGTTGGATAAAAAGTTAGATAATGCTGAAAAGATTATCTCGGTATATCGTTGTTTTGCATTGTTTCCTAGCTTTATTAATCTTATTTTGAGTTGCCGTAATGCCCAAGAATTAAGATGTCATAATTTACTTTACTTTAAGGTAAATATAGGCAAGGGCACATAACTTAAAACAAGATAGATTATTATTGAACATAGATTTACCAGATGACAATTATTTTTTTAAATTTATATACGCTAAAAAAAGTGAAATATGTTATAAGAACAAAGATATTCCGAATTGATTTTGATTACATTTGAAAGTTCATCAGTGGGTTTAGTCATTTTCACATTGTTTTTCTCTTGGAAATCTTGCAGTGGTTTACTCAAAACTGCCTGGTATAAATGTAAAACTAAGACTTCTGTTAAAATTTCTTGGTATATAATTTAATTTATAAATTAATTTATTTATTTATTTATTTGGAATTTTTAGGTTGCTGAAAGCGTACCTGTAATTAAAAATGAAGTTATTCGAAAGAAAGAAGAATTCAAGAAGCAGGAAAAAGAGGAGAAACTAAAAAGACAATACTCTCGTGATAAACCAAAATTAGAAAAGCAAAATACGGTAGGAAAATAACTGCCGCATCATATTTTAGCCTGCTTTATGGGAGGTCAGAAATATAGTCTAAAGTTTTATGTTTGAAGTTTTTCAAGCAGTATTTTTTTATTATTTTTAATCAGAGAACGGTAATTTGGAAATGTGGCCATATATTTGAATATTTGTTTGAATGATAGCAGTGTAATCAGTTGAATTAGACATATTTAGAAATATTTAGACATATTTAGAAATATTTAGACATATTTAGAAATATTTAGACATATTTAGAAATATTTAGACATATTTAAAAAAGATTAATAATTAATTGATTCTATAAAAAACATAAAAATATAAAAAATATAAAATCAACAGGGCTTATTGGAAGACTTCATAATCATTAGCCGTTAATTGATTGATTGATAGATAATATTTATGCTAGAAAGGCGATTGAAATAAACTTTCCCTGCCACTGGACCTGGTGCAATTTAATACGGGTATATGCACTTGCCGTAATGTGCTACACTTACAGACTTGCTAAGCAAACATTTGTTCACAATGAAGAAGGTTTAATCTAAAAACCTGGCATATTCTATGCCGTTGCCTATCACACTAACCCATATCTGGTTAATCACGCATCTGAGAACATAAATTCCAACCAACCAGTAATTTCCATCTGATACAATTAACTATCTTCAATTTTTTTTTTTTTTTTTTTTTGGTTTTTTTTTTAATTTGGTGAATATGTCGGCCATCAACTTTAAATTGGATATACTCGTTTTTTAGGTCTCGCTTACCAAGGAAGAGGAAGATCTCCTTAATGAAGCCACAGAAGAAGAACTTATCGAGGCAGCAGGTACGATAAGCTGAGTTTTTTGTATAGCTATTACACTCTTTATGGAATTGGGTCCAGTAGACTTTTAAGATATGTAAGATATATACAAGTGTGTTGATATCGAATATACTTCAACAAGTTCTAAAATGTAAAAGTGACCAGGCATTTAGCACACCAACATTTCAAATCCAAAAGATCAGATATGAGAATTATAAAGTCCTAAGCCTAACTCTAATTTTAATTCGTAATTCGTATTTCGTATCAAAAATTATTCAAAGCAAAGGTTTGATTTCAATATAATCGTAATAGAATAAAAAACTTGATTATTTTGATACAACAGCAACACATCAGTTGAAAAAATAAACTTTGTGAACGGGTTAGGTTAGACTGCTTTATTCGTTTTAGGTACATTCACATTTCTTGATAATTTCGTAAACGAAACTCTCTAAAACAATGCCTGGTTGCCTAATTTGAATTTCACATTGTTTTTTCTTATTTTCTTCCCTTTAATAAAAAGTCTAAATCGTTCAAAACAGTTATAAATTTAAAAAAAAAAAAACTTTGCAAACAGTTTTTACGAATTTTTTTGAAACCTTTTCGTAATATAAGGATTTTACTTGTGCTTTTATGAGACACGTTCGTAAAAATTTATTAATGAATCACCTTCTCTAGAGAGGGCCGCGCTGGATCATGAATTTGAGCTTCACAAAAAATTTCTACGTGTATTGCATTTACGTTACCGCCACCGAAACAACAACATCGAATACGATACATCGTCAACGGATGAGCGAGAATACGGGCATGCTATTATCACGTCGTCGTCTTCTTCGTCGTCACAAGATGAAGGAATATCTGACGTGACGATAACAACAGATAAAATAAACGATGACCAAATTGATAAAAAAGTCATTGATGGCATTGATTGCAAATTCGATGAAAACGTCACCATGAAAGATAAAGTTAGTGAGAATCAAGTTGGACACAATTTAAAAACATTTGATGTCATTGATAATGACAACGATGTTAAAAAACGCATAAAAAAAAAAAAGAAGCGAAAACATAAAAAAACAAGTGTAAATGAACACGAATCTACAGCAAGTGAGATCGACAATGTTTCATTAACTCCCAATAAAATGGACTCTTTAAATGAACCGCGCAATCAATTAATCAATCAAAGTCAACCAGTTGAAATGAATTTGAATATTTTACTAAGTAAACACGATTTGTCAATTTCACCCGAAAACGAAGTTGATCGATCGCAATTGGAACTTTACAAGAATTATCGTGACTCCGAAAAAAAAGAAAACCTCGATAATTTTTCAAGAAATATCAAAATTGATAATATACAAGAAATTGTTGTTACTGTTAATATTGATGTGAACATTGATGAAAAAGGAAAAACCAGAGCAACTGCAACCTGCGAACTACCACCAGAACTGCAGCGGCACGATCTTGATTTGGAATTTAAAATTGACGATAAAAACTCTGCGCAAAAAATAGAAAGACAAATTTCAAACACGAAACCAGTCGAATCAAAAACAAGTTGCGGTAAAGAAGACAAAATTACCAAAAAAAAAAAAAAACCTGGTAATGTCGGTCAATCTAGATTGGCAATTGCTCCAAAAAAACTAGAAAATGGAATCAAAGAGAATACTAATTCTCCTGAATCAAGTAAATTTTCTCATAACGATAAACCGAATGATAAACCGAACGATAAAAATATAAAACCTCCGCTTCAAAATAAAAAATCGTATAACAAAAATTTAATCAATTCGAGAAAAATTGAGGAAAGCTGTTGCGATAAAGGATTTCCTGGTAGAGTTCATCCACCTATTATGAGCAATAACAAAGCCTTCATGAAATCAAATATATATAGCCAAGAATGTGATAAAGAAAAACATTTAAATAAGAGCAACATTGACAAATATTCACGACCTGAACACAGTTTATACGGTGCTTCAGGACGTGATTCTGGTATAGGTCATACACCAACCAACTTTGATGATGTCATTGATGAAAGCAGTGTAGCCTTTGAAGAACTTGATTGTGAAAATAAAATACAAATTTCAGCAGCTGATGCAAATAATCGAGAGCTTGAACTTCCTGATGAAATAAATGTACATTTTCCTAACAAGAAAAGCCATTTGAATCCGACTTGGTCTGAACTGGAGGAAGAGCGTAAAAAAATATGCCCCGGAAACGTAAATTTGCCACGACGTGTTAAATCTAAGCGATCACGTCTGGTTCAACAGCAAAGTATCGAGAGGATAAAAAAAATTCAAGAAAAGTTGTTGCACATACGCAAAATTAAATACAGGGATAAAAAAGAATATTACAGACATTGTAAAGTCGAGGAATTAAAAAGATTTGGCGATAATTTATCGAAAAGCAATTCATGTCAATGTAATCTCATAAATTCAAAAAATAAGAGAAATGTCAGAAAACTCGATTCGGTAAACCGTTCCGAAATAAATTGTTCAAAAAGGAAGTCAAGACGACATAGTAAAAGTTTAGATAATGATATTGGTGAATCGTTGTGTAACACAGAAGAATGTTTAAAACGAGATAGTAAAAACATCGATGAATTGTTTCTATATAAAAACGAAAATATTTTACAACAAAGTAACAAGCAGTTTAATAAAGATGTTGTAAAGTTAAGAGATAAAAATGAAATACGCTCGAAATGTAATAGCAAAACGTGTGATATAAACAACCATTCAACAAAGTATGAAGATGGTAAGACTTCGAAAAGAAACAGCAAAAGTCTCGATTCTAAGAAAAATAGCATAAATCTTGACAGGAAAAGAAGTAGCAAAATCTGGGACAACGATAATAACGATAATAACGATAATAACAAAGTTGATTTTCAAGAACATGTCCGTGAAAAAAGAATTATTCATAATCTAGAAAACCATCACATTAAACTAGAAAGTCGTATTAAAAATAAGTCGGCTAAAGGGGTTGTCAAAAATCGTAAAAAGAGCATTCATGATCGCGAACGAGATTCGTTAAAACAGCAAAAAAGCATCGAAGAGTTTATCGCGTACCAAGAAACCGTGAATAATGTGAAAATGAAGCCAAGTATGAATAACAAGGAAGGTAGCACAAAAGAAAGGAATGGTAGAAGTATAAAAGAAACCGCTAAAAGTTTGTACGATAAGTTATCGAATCTAAGTACGGTAATTAATGATACGGATAAAAGAATCCAAGTTAGAACAGCAAATAAATATATAAATCAAAAACATGACAGCTTATGCGAAATGAAACACATTGAAAAATCCATTCATTTTAAACCAAAAAATAACGATATCTCTCAGAAAAATCTCATTGATTTTAAATCCATTCATTTTACACCACAAAAAACTGAAACAAATCGTGGGCACTTGATACAAAGCAATCTTGGTAAACAAAATCTTGTAAAACTGGACAGACAAAATACCAACTTTGAATTTGCAGGTTCAAAACCTTGCAAAAACTGTAGTGAGAGAGGAATTGAACAAACGGTGGATATTAACAACAATGTAACAAAAGAAAGTTTAAAAAGAGATAGGTCAATTATGCCTGATCTTCCTCCAGCATTAGAGAAACAGGTTGATCTTCCTCCAGCATTAGACAAACAGGCTGATCTTCATTCAGTATCAGACAAACAGGTTGATCTTCCTTCAGCATTAGACAATCAGGTTGAATCAGAAGACTTTTTTAAAAAAATGAAAGTAATCGAAGATCGAAGTGATTTTTTGCTCGAGAGGAAGTTAAACTATAAAAATCATGAAGATGGTAAAACCGACAATACGATAATTAGAGGGAAACAACCATTATCTCAAAACACCAACCTATTAGATCTTGCAGAAAAGACGTCTCAGAATCTCGAGATTGAAAGCAGAAAAAAAAGCGATGAATTAGAAAAAAAAGCAAGAGAAAGGGCCGAACAAATGGAGAGAGAAAGAATTGCAAAAGAAGAAATCAAAAAGAAGAATGAAAACATTGACGTTAACCCTTTTAAAAATAATTTGAGAAAAACCAAACCAAGAATAAATGAAGAACTGAATGAAAGTAGTGTAGACAAATTTCAAACAAAGCAGGAAGGTCTGACAGCTCTCGAAAATATTAGAGGAAAACTACGTAAAGTAGAACGTCCGCCTGATGATGAAACCCGACATCGTGAGATAATACCCTTAGAGGAAAGGCTTGCAAGACGAGACGCAGAGAAATTAAAAAATGGTGAAGATGTTGAAGATATCACGAAAAAATCTAGCGGCTTGTTAGCTTTGCTCCAACAAGATTCAGAAAATTTAAAAGAGGCAAGATTCGAAAAGAAAAAAAAAGAGGAAGTCCCAGATGGCCGTGGTGTAACTGCAGGCCTACTTCAGCAAGGTATCTAATACAGAAAACACTGATTTTCTCTCTATGATTATTCCTTTTTTATAAACATAATACAAAAGGAAAATTTATAAAGAGAATATTTGCGTTTTAAAGTAAAAGTTTCATCAATATAAGATAGAACATAATGGTCGAATTCACCTAGAAAAAATTAAATTAGAAAATTTAACATAAGAAGCTGTGGACACACATACGTTAAAAATAATTTTCAAATTAACCATGGGTATTTTTATAAAAATTAAGCAAAGTGACTACTAATTTAAAATACCAAAAAGTAAAAAAAATCAAAAGTTAGGTTATTTTCAAGAAAACCGCAATTTAAAAATTTCAGTTGAAAATAAAGGAAACAAGGTGAATTCGATTTATAAAGGTCATTCGGTAGCAGCACACTTTTATATCAGAAATAACTTCGTAAAATGTCTCTGGCCCACTCCAGTCTCTATTCTTTCTTTTTTCAAATATATTTCAAGTTTTTATTAAATATACCTTTATTAACCTTATTTCTTTTATAGGAATGTGCGCAGCTACCAATAGAATTTAAGGAAATAAACATTAAAAATACTTTGAGAGGCAAAAAAGGAAAATTTAGAAGCAAGCTTTTTTAACAGAAGTTCCAACTCTTGAAATATGGACAAATAGGAAAGATGCTTTTTAGCTTTTGAAAGTTCCTTTCGAAACAAATTTATATCTTCAATCATTGGTGGTAAAATCCAGAATTTTACCTCCCAAAGTATGTTAGTGAAGCTGAAAGATTTTATCAATCACATAACATTTAATAGCATTTTTGTAAAGAATCTCTAGGGAAATAGTTTTGTACAGGATCCCCAACTTTAACCAAGCAACCTCTGTCCTGAGAGTAGAATCTCCATTTTTGAGACGTTTGGATGAAAACCCTGCTTCTTGATCCTTTTTGAAGAATCCGAATCCCTGTGTTCTTTAAGAACAAGCTATACCCCTAAGGACTCTTAACAACTGGGGCAGTATTTATGGATAGAAAATCCTCACTTCTGCAGCAATATTTTTAGGTGTGATGCATACCCCTAAGATCTGAAGATTGCAGACCACCCTTATCGCCTCTGGGCAGAATGAAAACCACTGGGTCATGTGGATAGAATTAATATTCCTTAAAACTGCGTGAAAAAACCCGCCAATTGGTTAATCCCTATCACTGGGAAAATATTTTTTTAATAGAATCACAATAAATGCCACATTATTTGTGAGTAGATCAGTCACTTTTTGAGCCACATTTCTGTGTCCTTTAGATAGCATTCTCTGCTTTTGATAGTCCATAACTTAGTTAGCAGGGAAGAATAATTGTAGAAGATTTCTGTGAATAGAATCCCCATTATTAGCTCCTGAAGGTACTCAATTTTTTCGTTTTAGTAAAATCCCAGTTCTTAGATTCTGGTTAGAAAACTTGGTATCTCTATGCCCCATGTTTAAAATTTCATTACTTGTATTATTTGGGTAAAATAATACAAGTAATGAAACCAACCCTAAATTTCGTGCAAAAAATCCCTAAATATGGATCAGGTTAGCTGAATTTCTATTTCTCTCCATAATAACCTAGAATGTTTTTTTTAGCCTGAATACGTAAGGTTTTTACATTTTTTTTACGAAAATTATTTTGTTGCTTTATTTTGCTTTATGTTTAGCCATTTTGAAGATGAACGGTATGTTGACCAATGACCAAATCAATTCAGTATGGGCCGGCGAAAAACCAAAAGGAGCCAGCATAAAGTCTACAAGTAAATTCATTTTAAAGTTTTGAATTGGTAACAATTGAAATTCAGAACAACTTTTGTCCTTTTTGGGTTGAGTATAAATTTTGACCAAAATTTATTAAAGGTATTGGAAGGTTCTTTATAGCAAAAGTGGCAAAAATGATTTTTACTATCCAAGAACCTTAAACTCTTCCTCAATGTTGACTTTTTATCCACATTTTATTGAATCGCACAAATCGGAGGGTAAGCATGAAATTTCAGCTTTTTATAACTTTTTACTTTAAATTGATTCTAGATATACTGCGTGTGTGTCAATCTACAGACACATGTTCAACATATTATCAGTGATGCTTGGACAATCACAGGCTACATATAATCCTAGTAAATTTACCGAGAAAAATTTTTAACCATTGTTACAAATTGTTACCGATAAATTTTTTTTTCCTTAACTATTAATCTAGAATATAAATAGCTGCGATATGCAGCATTTTTTAGTAATTTACGGTTTCGGCTGGCCTGTAACACCCGTATCACCCGTATTAACCTAATCGAATGAGAAAACTGAAATTGACGCTATGCCAAATGTAAAAAGAGAATAATATTGTCATATTTGTATGATATTACTTCTCGTTTCACAGCTGCAGTACGTGGCAAGGACGTGGCTAAAAATCGTATCACTGCTAAGGACGTAGAAACAGAGTTAGATGTTTGTGAATTGATGAGGTGCTGTCGCGAAAATACAGATGATCTTTTCTACATTTGCATAAATAATCAGCCAAAGTTGGAACGTAACATTAAGTTGGAGGTCATTAAAACAGTAGAGACCTCAGGAAAAGTGAAGCATCTGTCCATGGCAATGTGTGGTTTAGTAGACGCTGAAATCAAAGTAGGTAAACTTTGTTTTTTGTGAGAACATGTTCATATTTGACAAAAAAAATGTAAAAGCTTTTATTTATGAGCGTCTGAATTAAGGATATTTCTTTAAAACATTCAACTTTGATGCGGTTTTATTATTTATTATTATTGTTGCTGCTGTTTTTGCTGTTTCTGTTGCTGCTGCTGCTGCTGTTGTTATCATTGTTTCTTTCTTTATCGCTTATCTAGTATTCCCAATGGGAGTTTGTTTAGAAAGTTAGAAATACTGGTCCGAAGATTAGGCTAATTATTACTTCAACAAATCTTTATATAAATTACAACTTTTTTTGTAAACAACGCTGATCTCTGATGTATTCATAAATGTATTGCAAGTAAACGTATTATATTGTATGCATTTACTTTAGGGCCAGGATCTTTCGCGGCAGAAAGTTTTGCGAGAAAAAAACTATGCGAAATTTAAGCCGAAAACTCTCGCAAATGACAGTTTTTGTTATGATTTTCACTCAAAAAAGTTTTCGCGATTGAAATGTTATCTTCAATTTCTCGTGAAAAAAACATTCGAGAAAAACAAAAAAGTGAGAGGAAAACTTCAATTCAATTTATCAATGATATACGTACATATATATATATATATCCGAAAGTTCGTACCACAAGTGGTATGAATTGCGAGACGTCAGTCTAATTCCAACAAGATTGTCAATCAATTTCAACCTTAGGCATGGCGGTAAGGACAGAAGACTCGATTACGCTCAATCTCAAACCTCAATCTCTGTCCTTACTGAAATTGGTTAGGCGAAACTCAAATCGAACGATATTGTTCAAGATTGTTCTTCTCCGAAAGTTCATACCACAAGTGGTATGAATTGCGAGACGTCAATCTAATTCCAACAAAATTGACAATCAACTTCAACCTTAGGCATGGCTGATGAAACCACAATTAGGTCGAAACAGGCTGTCCTATGATAGGTTCGAAGTTGATACTCTCGCTAGGTGTTGAGAATGTATATGTTGCGAGATTAATCTCAAATGATGTTTTATATTACATATATATATTACAGGATTTCTTAGCAGAACTTAGTCCCACTTTTCTTAAAGGTGTTACCTTGAAACAATATCACTGCACTCACTTTGCGTTGCAAAATAACACATATGCTATCGAAATTTGCATATCAAAATCACCAAATTTTTTACCTTTACGTTGTTATCTTACTCCAAAATAACACATATAAATATTATAAATATTATTTGATAAATAAACAATATAAATTATATAAAATTAGTGTATGACAGAACTATAAAGCAACTTGCCATAATTTTCCATTGAGTGGTTTTGTTTTGATGTTTGTTCATACAAAGCATGGCCAAATGAAGCGTTTGAAAGTGTTTCTTTCTATGCTCAAAACTTTTCGAATTAAAAAGCCTCCATGACCTCTAGCAAATTAAAATAATTTCTTGAAATTACGATTTACTGAAATAAAAGTTAGGTTGTGAAGCCGATGAAATACTAGGTCAAGAAAAGCCTTTAAATTGTGTTGACGTTATGAAGTCTAACCATTATTCTTATCTAAAACGTTTGTACTTTGTGAAAAGTTTAGAAACAGCTTAATTACGAAAACAAATTTCTGCTGAATATTAAATGATTTACAGAAAAACGTATTTGGAAAAATGGTAAGTTTCACTTAACGAGAAAAAAAAGGTGAATATTAGAAAAAGCAAATTTTTTGGAAGAGACAGTATTTATCATTGGAATGGTAAAATGAAAGATATAACAATTATGTAGGTTTGAGATAAAATCTATGCTGCAAAAATATTTCGAATTCCGAACTATTTGAAGCTTTATTTGCATGAAGCGTTGTCTTAACGTTGCAGTTGGCGGCCGTTTCATTTTAATATTATATAGCTAGGTTAATTACATAATCGGAAAGCACTTTATCAACACATACGCTAACATTTTCATTGGAATGTAATTCCCTGATAGTTTTAAACCTACTGTTAAAAATCCGTTTTTAGGAAAACTGTTAACAGCTAAAATCCCATCACTTTAAAATATTCTAGCAAAAAATATTATGGTTATTGGAAATCCTCCTGTTTAAGTCATAAACGTATACAATTTCATGCTTTTCAAAATGTTTAAATTTGTCATCTCAGTCATGTTGTTATCAAACATCATAAAAAATAATGCCATAAGATGAAATATTAATTTTTGGCGACGTTTCGGGAGAAAACCGGTTTTCGTCTTCAGGTAAATTACAATTGAAATCCTACATTTATATAGGTTTATAGTAGGCCCAAAATTCCGGGGGCATGAAAATTTATATGATGATTACACCGACTATAGAGGACAATTAAGAAGTTGAAAATAAATATTATACTGGGTTATTTGTGTTGCAGACTGTACAGGATGATGATTTTTTTGTAAGGCAGGAAAACAGATCTCGGGAAAAGTGTATGAAATGCTGTTGATATGGTTAGATTTATTTAAGGAAATTTATTTTGCGTGAGACGAGTCGTGTTTTGCTGTTTCTCCAGTCAAAATTGTAGCCGTTTTGCCAGCAATGTTGCGATATGATGTTCTCCCATTTGGATTATCTAATTTGTTTATAACAAAATTTTTAATGGGGTTATGGCCTGGGATGGTTTTGATGAGTTAAAGTTATTAAGTTTTGATAGATTTCCTTATACTATCATTCATTTCTGCAGGTTTTTTTTTTCACTTTTTTTCCCTCGTGAGACCACAATGTAAAAAATTACTTAAGCTTTTTTTGTGCCACCCTTGTCTTCGATCAATGGCAGTATTTAGTATGCTTTTTTATGATTGATTTATAATCTGTAAAAGTGGGTGCCACAAACGCGTGATGGTTACGGATTTTTCGATTAATATAACATAACAAATACGGTTGTTAACTTAATTTCTCACATGCATAGTAAATTGATGACATTCTTTCAATAAAAATTATGAAATATCTATCTACATATATATATCTATTTGCAAATTTAATAATATATAAAATAATACAGAAATATAAATTATTAAAATAAGTTTTTTGTTAAATTTAGCCTGGGCGATTTAGCGATGATAAGGGGTATAACCGGAAATAAATACAAAAGATTTTGGGAACAATTTTTGCTACAACTTCGCTAAGTTAAAAAAAACAGCCAGACGATGGCACTAAAACGTAAAAAAACTGCGCCGCTCAACTAAACAACTAAATTATGTGCTTCAGAGCAAGGTTAACATAAGAGCTGATATAGAACATCAAATACGTAAAGTTAATTAAATAATTAACATACACTTAAATTCAACACAACCAGCACTCGAATAGAGAAAGTCAATTAAGTAATTTTAAATGAAATAAGGTTCCTGGTAATTAAGTGGTGATTACTGGTTAACGCTCATTAATAAAAAGTCCCTCCGAAAATCTTCCGTCATGGATTATTGTGTAAATTAAATTTTTTACCATATGCAAAAACCACGTTAAGTTCTACAGTATAGATTATGTATATGAACTTCTGAGTTTAAACAAAAATCACGTAAACTTTGTATTAATTTTAAATGACTCAAAATGAAGCCAGAGGAATACTGTGCAATCTATACATACTACGCAAATTTTAAAAAATATATTTAATATCGGAATCAAAACGATATCAAGCTAAAGAATAATTTATTTAATGATAATCTCAGGTTTATAAGTAAAAATTTTAACTGGTCAAAATTTGATGCAAGTTATTTTCACAAGAAAATCTTAAAAATGGGAGCATCATTTCACCTATAAATTGTCAACAAAGGTGATAGGGACGACAAATATGGAGGTCACTATGCACAACTACCTTGACTCTTTGCCAAATTAAACTGAATACCAATCAAAAATTTATTCAATTTTACCCAGATAATACGCCCTTCAAGTTAATGTTTTTTACATCAGAATTGTTTGCTATACGTTCATGAGATATAAAATGACTATCATCAGCGGTTAATTGTAAAACATGAAGTTGATTCACTGATGCATCATGGGAACTATTACCTTCAATGTTTTCTTGGATACCAAGCAAGTCAAGTTTTCTGTGTTCGGAAGTGTGCTTTTTAAATTGCTCGCGTGAGGTGAAATAAACTTCACAGTTCTAGAAAAAACGGTTAATGATGTTTTCCATAAAAACATGTGATAACATGGAAACAAATAAAACATGGATAGTCTTTGAAACTTATCGTACAAGGTACTTTTTTTTTTCTTTCCAAAATTGTAACTCTTAGAACTATAATAGCAGTTGGGACATCAAAATATGATTTTATGTAATTCTGATCCATTAATCTTTCAAGCTAGTTTCTCAAAAATGCAATATCTAACCTGAAAATTACTTAATGTACACTATGATGTTATTGTTGGTCATGGAAATTAAATTGAATGTTGACAGCAAATATACAACACCCACTCACACCCAAATATAAAACACCCACTCACACCAAAATAAATACTTACGGAAATTGGATTTTGCGGATGATGGCATAAAGTACACAAATAGCGAAAATTTTAACTCTTAATGCACTGTAAAAGTTTTTTCATTTTATTGACGCAAACCTTCATAAATGGCGAGATATTTAACAAAACGTACATTTGGTCGAGAGGACATTAATTTTAAACCTAATCAAATTTTACTGGCAATGAAAATTACTATTCCTGGGTATCATATGAAATAATAATTCTTGGCGAGTTTAATTTCGTCAAAAGTTGCTCATTTCTAAGGTCTATTAAAAAGTTAAATGAAGCTTAAAAAAAATTAAGAAGATTTTAAAAACATTTTTTGCAGAAAGAGATAAAAAGTTTAATGGTAAAAAAGCAGGTACTAACGTTTGTTGGTAAAAAGCTTTTGGTAAATTTAAAATTCAATAAACGTCAAACAATGCCTTCTATGTTACCTCAATATATTACAAAATTTATGGAATATCAAACTTGGTGACTTAATGGCTTTCTTATAACATCATGCCTTATTTTGTATAATAAAAAATAAGTAATTTTCGGGCAAAAATGAACAATGACGACGGAAAAAATTTCTCGAGAAAAATTATACAATATTTGACATTTTAAATTTTAGCCTAGGGAATATGATCTGAGTGATTTTCCAATGGCAAATTACGACAGTTATAGCGTTTAGTGTCATTTCCGATTTCATTAGTCTTTTAACCAGGGGTAAAATTACTCACCATCTCGTTGCATTTAAATGATTCTTTTTCTCTCGATGTATTAGGACACGAAATTTTTTGGTGCGTTTCGAAATTTTCCTTTTTCCATAATCTAGCACCACAAGATGTACATTTGTACGGTGATTCACCTTGATAAGAAAAATTAATATACAGTTTAAACTTATTTTTGTTTTTAAACCTCTTTAAGGAAGCGAGATGACTTATGTAGAAATTCTGCAAGAATTGTTAAGACATTCGATATTGACATTTACTAGCAAAAACTTGTGCGAAGATGTTTCAGTTAAAGTGACGTAAAAAAGAGTAAAAAATTAGAAACCAACATTGAGCTCTGAAAAAAAAAAAAAAAAAAAGCAAAAAAAAAAAAAAAATAGAATTCATTATTTAATTTCGAATTCTTTTTCAAATCAGGGACCGAAATTTTTGGATATACTTTAAGATTTCCTGTAGTTTAAAAAATATTGTTTTATTACTGAAACCGAAAAGTACTGCACTAAAATTATATTACTTTGAATTGTTTTTCCACACATACTACGTTCCACAAATCGACTAGAGAATTTGGTATATTTTTAAACTTTCCACAAAGTTTGCATACCATTGATAGTTTTGAGGTATTTAAAGAAAAAGCCAGAAAACTCGAGAAATTATAAAAAAGTAATGAAAAAATAGTAGCTATATAACCGAAAAGCATACAAAGCTTCAAAATATCCGATAGTAAGGTTTTTGAGTAAAAACAAACAGAAATGAATTTATAGAATACTTTTTTAAGGAACCGTTTAGCGAAGCCAATAGAATTGGTTTTAACAATTTTGCTATAGAGCCTTGCCAGTTAAAACAGGCCCTTTCTAAGAATTGTGTTTATGGTAGCAGATTAGCAGCTAATTTGAAAGAATGTGCATGCAATACATGATGCCAAGTCAGAAAACGATAGGAATTTTAAGAGAATACTCAAGAAGATAAAGAAATAGAGTCTTTTCAAAAAATATTTGAAGGTGAAGGCCAGTCCTGCCAACATTTCCAAACGCATTGCTCCATTAAGTTAATTAATCCATTAAGCTAATTGCTCCATTAAGTCAATTAATCCATGAAGTCAATTAAGAAAAAAGATAAGAGGTGAATTACTTTCCCTAATACCATAAAACCTTAAAAGGTGAATTACTTCTTGTAAGTCCCAATTACCACAGCTTATCTTAAAAAAAAAGAAACAATAAAGCTAATGATAATAACAGTTATATTAGCAAGCATTTGAGTAGCCAGTGTCGATGACTAACGTAACCTAGTGATTGATGCTCCTGACGTATTTAACGATTAATTCTTATCTTTATTATCTTTTAACACTTTCAGTTACTTAAGTATATAATAAATAGTTCTTCAATAAGTTAATCAGTAAGTAGTTAATTAATTAATTAATTTAAAAAAACGCCCCGCTAACACCTGTAAGCCTTTTTCGATGAAACGATTTCCTTGCACCTTGAATTTCCTGTATTCATTTATGAGTGTTATAACCTTTTTTTCCATTTCTACATCTTTATTTTTTTAGTGTCTTAACGTCTACAGAATCGAGTTTTTCTAGTAAATTTATTTGTTTGGTCGAGTTTTTTGTTAATATACTACCACGTATTTCCCATTCTTCTAATTTATAAAGCTATTTTATAAATGTTTATTTTTATAAATCACATTGCCTTACCTTTATTAAATTTCTCATACAGAAATATCGGACAACGGACAAGTCCTCCACCTTCTTAAAATAAAAATACCAAGACCTGCAGTTGCAGGCTAGATGGAATTACTAGAAATAGCAAGACTTTTTTGATGGTATTTACGCAGTAAATAATCAGACAAAAACTTAAATGTAATGACCAGGTCTAATAAAAGTTCCAAATGCTTATAGTTTGAAAAGCTTTTGAAAGACTAAACAAAATAATTCATAGAACTAACTTCAGAACAAGCACATTAATTTGGGTTCAGAGATTCCATCGTTTCTCAATTAATCCCTGTCACTCATAACAATTATATATCACTCGATGACTTTGTTATTTCTAGACAGTTGAATAATGTAGTTATGAAGGCACAAAGGTCACAAAATCTAAATTTTATGTTGCTCATCTAAATCGTTAACAAATGCCTATTCTAAATAGTTAAATATTGAGTCAGTGTAGTCAAAGGGGTGCTTCTGTTCTTGGCCTAACTTTCTAAGTTATAATAATGATCTTTTGTAAAATATTAAGTCTATGTGAAAATTGCTTGCTGATGACCTGTTGCTTTTTGATTTTTGCAATCCATCCACTGCTAAACTAAGTTGGAGATATTAAATAAAGATTTAAAAATAAAGTAAAGGAACAACGTATTTCCAACGTACTTGTATTTTTAACGTGGGCTCAACCAAATAGTTTTCAAACTAACTTATTACAGAAGGGCTCACCAGTTTGATTCTGGTGTACTTAGAGCTCTCACTTGAGCTTACGGTAAAGAAAATCATTGGTTTTAAATGGATTCCCACCCACAGTTCTAGGATCTGGAGACGAATGTCTTGTCCGCTAGACTTTATACTCAAGTACCTGTGCAAAAATATTTCGATATAAACCTTGACAATAAACTGAATTTTATGCCCCATTATAAACCCTTATGAAGCCCCACTATAAAGCAAAAACTTACATTCATACACACACACACACACACACATGCATGCATGCACACACGCACACATACATGCATAATATACATAATAAACATACCTACATACATTCATTCATACATTCATTCCTACATGACACTTTGTTCGTTTTTTTATATAGATATACTCATATAACATTCAATTAAGAACAAATGGTTGATGTTGCAACATAAATTGTTAACGATGAAGATTTAAAAAGGCATTGAAGCACACTTGTTGTCACCATAACAGTTGTCACACTTGTTGTCACCATAACAGTTGTCACCATAACAGTACTTTTAATAAAAGAGTATATCAAAAGCGGAACACCACATAAATTGAATGCTGTATGATAAGTGGAACTCTACATTACCCATAGAGCACTCAAAATCTCCAAAACAAGGAGTATTGACCTAGATTTTAAATTTTATTATCAAAGACAAAAATGATTCACCATAAAAATTATGAAACAATTCAACGAGCCAATTTAGCAATAGTTTAATTATAATCTACAAACCTGCATGCCTTCTTTCGTGATATCTGTGTTGACTTTTTCCAGCAAATCCCTTCCCACAGTATGAGCAGGTAAAAGGGAAGCCACCTGTATGTTTATACATATGAAACTTTAAATGACTCTTTGAAGCATAGGAGGCCATACATAACGAACATTTAAAAACTCCATTTTTTTTACCTAAATCAAAAAATAAATTCTTTATATAACCAAAAAATAAAATTTCAATCATCCAGATCTGAAATGTGATATCATTAAAAAAATTCTCTTCAAAATGAATGATTTATTCTTGGTTCCCTTAAACTATTATCTAAAAATAAAATGGTATTTAAAGGAATAACGGGTCATTGTAGCCGTTGTGTTGGATTATTCTTCTTCTATTTCTTCTTTATACACTCTTTTCTTTTTTGCTGCAATGTTTTTTATATTGGTAAAACTCTTTCAACATCTGAAAGTAAGACCTTGATGGTATTTTAACCTAAAAATTTTAGTACAACATAAAAAATGCAACTTTCAGACAACTAATTCTCTGTATGTAATGTTAACACAAGTTTTCCCCATGAATAGTTTCAAAAGCTGTCGGTAAATAAGAAGATTCTATCAATATCAGTCTACGCTCAAAATTCAAGCTATAAAACCATCATGTTTCACAAAATTCAAAATTTTAGTGTGTGCCTAAAATAAATTCAGTTTATGTCGCCTCACTCACTTGGATGAAATCAATCATAAAAGTTTTAAAGCAAAATATTAAATACTTCTTAAAATCTTTTGTTTTATGCACATGGAATCATGGAATTTGAAGTAAATTATAAAAAATCAGGAAATGCGAAACAAACACGGTTAAGTTTTCGTTTTTTGTATGTTTACTGATAGTACCACCATTTAAAAGAATATTTAATTAATTCACAAGATTGTTTTTTAAAATATAAATATTTATTTATATAAATCACAACTTCAGGATTTCAGGAAAAGTTAGAAAAATTTAAAGAACAATACTCAGCTGGGGGAGGGAATGTGTATTTTGTGTTTCTTTATTTATATAATGGTCTGCTATTTTTTAGATCAATTAGGACCATGTTTCATATATAATAGAGGTTAAAGTTTAAAACCACTAATACTTTAAGAGTTGCAAGACATGAAAACAATCAATTAAGGCAAAATTGAATGCAGGTAGACTGGTTAGGAAATAACTTCTGAGATCGAAAATTTTGTCCTAAAGCACTTCTGCTTGAGGAATAAATTTCAAAATAAAAATAAAATACAAAGAAGTTTTATTTATTTATTTATTATATTTTTTTTTTCTTTGTCGTAAAAAAATCGTAAAAACATATCTATGTATTTCAATTCTAAAAATTTAGTTTAGTTAAATCTTTGTTAAATGCTTCCATTAAGTTCAGGAGTTACAGAAAAACGAAATTCACCATGGAAGACTAAAATTGCTGTGGGAAAATGACCTGTTCTGTGAACAAGCAATTCGTAAACGACATTTAAAAAAAATATATTCTGAAACTGAAAACATTTTGAGGATCCTAAATATTGTTTTAGAGCTTAGAGCTTTTAGTAAAGAATTGTATTTAATGTTCAGACATATGGCATCAGATAATGAGGTGAACACCATAGAAAATCTTTCGAATTCAAAAACGTAATGTCGAGTTGAGGATAACAATCTATACTGGAACCCTACGAATTCTTCAAGAATGTATAACAGAATAAGGAGGAAAAGAAAAACATACTTTTGATCTGATATCAGCTCAAGAATTGAACTGAGTATTTAAGATATGCTTCTTACACAACTTGATTTACACAACTACTTAACAGATAAATCAAAGTCACTAAACAGCAATTGCTTAAGGAAGAACTTCATGCAGGTAATACAACAAAATACGTTATTAGGAGTTTTAGGATGACTGTGAAAAAATGTAATAAAAATATATAAAGAAACATCTTTATAAGTAGTTTTAGAACCAACAAAAATTTAATTTCACACCTAACATACCTATAAGAATTGTTATGGACCAAGGATTGTTAATATATCTCTGCCTATATGGTCTATGTAATGCTTTATATGGTAACCATAGTAACTATAGTATTTTAAAAAATACTACAGAAAACTTTTTTAAATCAATTTTGAAAAATTTACGAAAACATGAAATTTTGCTCATTGCTAAAAAAATAAAATTATTTTTGAGAAGAGTGCGTATCATTTACACACAGCACACGCAAATCACTTACACACAGCACACGCAAATCATTTACACACAGCACACACAAATCACTTACACACAGCACACACAAATCACTTACACACAGCACACACAAATCATTTACACACAGCACACACAAATCACTTACACACAGCACACACAAATCACTTACACACAGCACACACAAATCATTTACACACAGCACACACAAATCATTTACACACAGCACACACAAATCACTTACACACAGCACACACAAATAAATGATAGAGCGAAGATTCAGATAAAGAAGGAAAGGATTTAAAAAATTGTTTTAAATGAAGTGCTAAAGTCAGCCCAGTCATTGAGTTGTTGATCATATTTACCTAAGAGAGAGCTGTTAATGAAGACAATTCTTTTCATGAATCACCTCAAAAAGGGTTTATAATTTTGCGGTTAATGCATCCCAAATAAAAATTTTATCGCAATAATAGTAAGTTTATAAGTAGGAATGTTACCTTTATGCAGTTTACAGTGTCCACTAAAGCTTTGAGCTGAGCTGAACACTTCTTGACACACATCACATTTAAATACTTTAACACCATCTGCAGAAATACTCTGAACGCTGGTTATGATTTCTTTTTTAAATCTTGATTGGCTTTCTTCATTTCTTCTCAGTGAATTTCCTGAATATACAAGTGGATTCACTAAAAAAAAATGTATTTCATTTTCATAAAAAAATTCAAGTTTTTAGACCTGATAAAAAAACAAAAGATTGGCATAACGCATAAGTCTACTGCATAATCAAAGCAACAGATAGAACATCTGACAAAAGATCAAGATATACTTCAATTCCAGTGTTTCATAATGATCATTCTGTGTATTTGTGTTTGTCATATTTTAAAGATTATTATTTATTATTTACCTGTGCTTAATAATTTAACAGAAAAGATTGTTAAAATTCTTCGACAAGATACAACACAATTTTTTTCACTCACTCACTCACTCACTCACTCACTTACTTACTTACTTACTTAAGAGTAATTTATTTTATTTTCAACACTTAACTTTATGTTAGATTTTATTTTATTTATTCATATTTTCTGCTACAAAAATTTACAGTGTAAATAAAAACGTAAATAATTTTTTATAAAGATATATCTAAAAATAATATTTCAAAATTGTTCTTATTTACCTATCTGTAAAATTTCAGTCAAAGCACGGAAACCTTGTAGAAGACCATTAGGGTCTTATCATCGAGAACCGGTAAACTGCCTGACTTTGCTTTTGAGACACTGATAAACACTGCTTTGTCTTTACCAATACATAAAAGCTTTAAAAGAACGATTTAAAATCACAAGAAGAAAAAAAGTATGTCTTTAATTTCTTCTTAAAAAGAGAAAGTTTTTTTATTTCAGAGAGATTAGAGCTACTAAGAACAATTTTATTCCACAGATGAGGGCCACGAAATGATATAGAAATTCTTCGTACTTTGTATTAATCCATGGCTCTACTAATAAATGAGGTCTTAGAATATATTTGTTTGGCGGTTTTAATGTATATAATTTAAAAAAATTTTTTGGAGATAAGTTGTGTTTACATTTGAACGTAAAAGTAAGTGTTTGAAAGATGTTAGGTTTGTATACATTTAGAATTTTCATTTCATTAAACAGAGATTTTGAGTGAGTGGATTATTTATATTTTAAGATTTATATTTATTATTTATATTATTTACCTGTGCTTAATAATTTAACAGAAAAGATTGTTAAAATTCTTCGACAAGATACATTGTTGGAAAAAATGGTATATTTGGAACTCACAAAAAGCACAACACCTTAGATTTGATCCTACTTGTTTTGTTTTGATTAGTTTTGATCCTATTTAATATCCAGTTACACTTAAGTTTCAAATAAATAAAAGTGTTCTCTGACATGGGAAATTTAAACTGCAGGTACTGTGAAGATCTGTTCTAGGTCTGTTAATGTCTTTTTTATTATGTAAATGGTATGCTAAGAGTTATATCATGTGAGTTTTATTTATACACAAATAATTCCTGCCTTCTATAACAACAGTTTTGACTTCATTTAGGAATAAAGACACTGATTTTTAACTTATATATGAAGCTTTGATGATAAAATACTTTCTTCACCTGTTTACTCACTTACTACCTTACTTACTCACTCACTCACTACCTCACTCACTCACTCACTCACTCACTTACTTACTTACTTACTTACTTACTTACTTACTTACTCACTTACTTACTCACTCACTCACTCACTCACTCACTCACTCACTTACTTAATAACTTACTTACTTATTTACTTAAGAATAATTTATTTTATTTTCAACACTTAATTTTATGTTAGATTTTATTTATTCATATTTTCTGCTACAAAAATTTACAGTGCAAATAAAATAATTTTTTATAAAGATATATCTAAAAATAATTTCAAAATTGTTCTTATTTACCTAACTGTAAAATTTCAGTCAAAGCACGGAAACCTCGTAGAAGACCATTAGGGTCTTATCATCGAGAAGATTTTGAGTGAGTGGAGCGGTTTTGACAATTGATCAAACGAACAGTGTGTTTTTGATGACGATACACATTTTCTAGTTTTGATTTATGAGTACTGGCCCAAGCTATGCTACCATAATTAAAATAACTGTGTATAAATGCCGAATAAAGCTGTTTTAGTAGTGATTTATTCAACATTGGTCTTGCCTTATGTAAAATCCCAATGCTCTTCGAGATTGTAGAGGATACTTTTGAAATTTGAGCTTTCCAGTTTAGATTTTCGTCAATCAATATACCAAGAAACTCTGTTACGTAATCTCTTTTAATAATTACGTTATCTAGGCTTAAAATCGGTAAATCACTTGTAATGACATTTTTAATTTTGTTATGATAAAAAAGAGTAAACTTAGTTTTTTTGACGTTTACAGATAGTTTGTTCACATTGAACCAGGTTGAAATAATATTCAGCTCATTGTTCATTTTTTCTAATAAGTCATTTAAAAATAAATTTTTTTCAGATAAAAAGAAATTTGTGTCGTCAGCAAACATT
>JAUZNK010040744.1:0-17228 GCA_035046665.1 Euphysa ruthae
TTTAAATAAAAGGATCAGCGATGGAAAGATAAACAATAGAACAACAATGGAATTTAAAATTAACCTGTGGACGAGAGTTAGCTGTTCAATCATTTTCAATATATAAATAAAGTGTTTAAAACCTTTAAAACCTTTTGAGAAAGATCAACCGAAATATAAACATTTTTGGCGGGAAGTTTATATCATCTTTCTAAATAGAATTATTTATTACAAGAAAATAGCTTTTTTTTACCTAATTTGTTTTCATTATTAAGAATCACAGTTACTGGGATTATTTATACTTAGCATTAAATATCTAAAAATGTAGTGAATGAGGGCCAGCAAAGCACACATCAAAATATTAAGTATATTACCAAAAGAAACAAACTAAATAGTTGTATCTATTTTTTGTTATGAGGGAGTATATAGCAAAAGAATATTTGTGTTTACTCATGCGGGTTTTAATTATGATAACTACTCATAAAGCTGATTGCCTTAGAAATGGTAGAGTATAGTAGTGAATCTACTCGTCGATGATCATTTAAATATATTTAATATATAAATATAATAATTAAGTGTAAAAACATTAAAACATATTGAATATATTTATTTTTTTTTTAAAGCAATAAATTCACACGAGCTATTACACACTCGGGTAAAGCTAATTCACCCGAGCTCTAAGCGAGCGCGAGAGATCGCTCGAGATTCATGGCAAGGCCTGATACGTATATTACAGTGAATTTAAAGATTAATACTCTCTTAAACTTTGGGGGAAATGACTGCCAAAATGAAAAGTATAAGGACTGAAACTTTCAAAAGAAATTTCATTACTGTTACTGATTTGGATCCAAAAAAACAATAATTTTTAGCAAGCGGCAATATGAAAACCCTGGGTCTGCCAACTTCATGCAAAATTTAAAAAAAATGGCAATGAACAAATTATGAGAAAATTAGAAAACTTTTGTTTTGTCACCCAAAATGACCATATTTTTGGGCTCAGTACCAACAAACAAGAATTTTCGACAGTAATAAGTGACAGTAATAAGACCCTATGACCATCAAGCTTCATACAAAATTTGAAGGAAGTTAATATTTAGTTTTCAAGATTCATTTTTTAGGAAAATTGGTGTGGTCAGGGGGGCGTGAGAATTTTTTCCATAAATCCGGCTCACTTAGTTTTCTCCATTAAAAACCCTGTAACTCCATGGAAAAAATCAGAAATATTCAATTAGCAGTTTCTGAGAAAAAAAAAACTGCTAAAAACTAACATACAGACATGACCATTTGCAAGAGTGGTAACCCAATACTGAAAAAAATACAATAAAATACTTTTTCCAAGCGTTCTACATTTTTAAAGATAAGATTATGTCAGATAACATGATAATATGTCAGATAATATGATTTCATAATAGAAATATTAGAATATTATCTCCAGTCAAATAAGACCACTTGGCGGGCATTACATGGCCAAGATAAAATTGTAAAAAAGGCTACTAAATCTAAAACTATTGTGTATAATACTTTGAAACAGTCTTTAAAGAATCAACTTATATTTTCTTGAGAGAATAAACTATTTTCATGGTTTGCCAAATTTCACTCCTTTTCTGGGAATACACTCTTAAACCCAAAAAAATTTTTAAACAACCAAAAAGCTAAAAAAGTAACAATAATAATAATAATAATATCTAGCATTACACAAATTTTTTTTCAAAAAAATGCTTCCAAACACGCAAAAAATTACTTTTAATCCAAACATAACCATTAGGCTCAAAAAATCATATTTTTCCTGACACTTTGGTTTAAAATATTTACCTTAAAATGGCTCTAATTCTTTTCTCTGTTTCATCATAAGAAAATTGTCTGTCAAGAAAACTAGCAGTACTGCTTCCCAAACGATTACCAGCAATTAATACCAAACATGCTAAATAAATAATTTTCAGACATGTACAAAACAATTTTCTTAAACATTATACAAATTGTATACCTCCTTAAAGTTTATATTTTGGGTATTTCAAGTTTTAAATGCAAGAAGGAATAAAAAGAAAAATTAACATGTTATTTGCTGTCAGGTCAAAATGTTCTGCTTTATGCTCACAGGCCCTGGAGACTAGCTATGCTTTCAAAACATAAGAAACTCTGAAATTATCTGAAATCATATTTGTACAGAATACATAAAATTCTTTTTGGAAGGAAATTAAATTCAAAATCTGTAGCCTGAACCCAATAAAATTTTCAAATTGGTTAACAAGGGAAAATATTCAGAAATAATGTTTTCCAGCATTTACAAACTTCCAGTAGAAATGAAACATTTACTTAAAATCAAAAAATATGGTTTTAAAATTAAATTTGACATAATTGATAGCTTTGGTACGAGGAGTAATAATACTTCAAAAGTTGATAAAATGTCAAAGTAACCTTAAACAAAATTTTTAAATATCCAACAAAATTTTAGCAAAATCAAAGCCTAGGCCAAAATATAATTATTTAAAATGATCAAATAATTATTCAAAATGGCCAACATGCAAATTACTTAAGGTTACACTTACAATAGAATTTTTAGAAAAAAAAAGCTTTTCATGGCTATTAACATGAAATGAAACAAGTCTTCTAATACAAAAAAAATTGTAGCATGATCAAAAATTTCCTTCGTCACTATTTGGCATATTTTAAGGCGTTAACACTTGAGTTATTAGATAATGTTAGCACTAACGTAATCATAACACGTCATTTAATGTTTTTTGTTAATCCATTGGTTTTCCAAATAGTTTTATGCATTAACATTATATAAGGTTTCAACACGCACGATGATTTGTGCAGCAACTATATGTATATTTCTACTTTTTTTTTACACATTCATAAAATTACCCGGTTGCTGGTGAATTTTTGCAGATAATTCCTTTTATTATCGAAAAGCCAGAAAAAACAGCCCTATATTGAAATAGTGACCATGACATTTGGTGATTCTGCAGCTTTACACTTTTTTATTAAAAAAAAAAAGTACAACTTGTTTGGTGTTTTAATACAGGTGCAGATCTATGGTTAGGTGCATTAAGCGACGGACTAAATAGATTTTTTCCATAAAAGGGCGTTGCTAGTGTGACGCTTGTAAAAGGAAGTGGCGTACGAAAAAAAAAAAAAAACATTTTTTATAAGACATGTACTAAATATTAAAGATTTATTAAACAATAATAAAAAACTATAATAATACCGGCACTACGATGCGACCACAAAATAACAGTGCACCATTATAAAAGTCGAAGTGGAAACTGTGCTTGTTCTTAACCTTTGCTTCTCCAAGAGAATGCAAAAAACAATTTGGAATAAGTAAACCTGAGCAAGAGTTTGCTAAAAAGAAGGCATTCACCTAAGCATACCTAGGTACAAAATTGAATTCGTTTAATGTGATCTGGTAAAATTGTTGACAAATTCATCCTAACCACGTTATAGAAATTTTAAAAAGATTGGTAACGAAGTTAACAAGTATTGCTTAAAGGAATAGTGAACTTGGAAATGTGCCATTTGGATTCAAGTACCTTGCATGCTAAAATTCCAAAGTGAAGATTTTGTATCTGCTAAAAAAGCACTTGAAAATCAAGATCTACGTTTTACTTAACTTTCAGATCAAGTTTTTGTGTGCATTGAGTGGTGCTTTTTTTAAAGAAATAAAGAAATTGAATTTTTGGTTTTCATCGACTCTATTGAAATTTTAATGCCGATGCTTTTTTTTTTTCAAAAAAAAGAAGCAAGACCCAACAAGCTCGTCTAAGTTATTACTTTTTATTTATTTATTTTTTATAATCTTTAGCCAATTTTCTTAAATCAGTTTTATCATTTTTTTTTTTTTCGAAGACTAGTAACAAACAGTAAATCGAATATCGAACGAATATCGAACGGTACAGTTTAAGGAATTTTGTTATTTTATTTAGTTAACCTGTCTTAAATTAAATTAAGTTAATAACAATATTATGACATGATGAGGAAAGCAAATTCAATATTTGTTCTAACAACAAAAGAGTGAGTTAGCTAAAAGTTAATTAGAAAATTATTATGCATAATATAGGCTGCCTGGTTGGAAACAATTCACTGGTTGACATTCTTCGATTTCTTACTTCAATCAAGTTGTTTTAAAATCATCATTACTCCAAATAAGTATTGCTCCCAATATCCAATCCTTGAAAATTGTCAGTGGTAGAGTTTTGTTGTCTTTAAAAAGTGTTTTGAAATTCATTGTCTTTGCCAGTTGTTGATAAAGGTTTATTTCAAGACGAAGATCATATATTGCAGAAATGTTTTGCTAATAAATGTTCATCTTTTATGTGTGTTTTAGGATTGTCATCAGTCATTTCTTTACCCATTATTGTCATTACCCCGATTTTGGTCCAAAGCATTGTTTTTATATTTCCAATCGTTTTGTATATCCACGAAATAACGTGTTATAACAAAAAAACACTAAGAGTAATAATATGTTTTACTGTGATGGAAAACTTGCAGTTATACCTTTTGTATCCAACCATTTTGTACCACTTGTTGTTTTTAATGCTAAAATGTGTTCACACAAGCATCCTTCAGGTTTACCTCAACTACCAGCTAAAAAGTTAAAGTTTGATGTGGTTTCCACAGCAACCAAAAACATATCTTTTCAAAGCTGTAAGGAACTTATTACCCAGACAACCGATGTTGGTGTAAAAGTCAACACATGAAAATGTTGATGATGTAGTGATACATAAGGAGGTTAAATTTGGAGGTATTGCATTAGATCAACTTGACACTTCTACTTTTTTGATCAATTAAAAGATATTAAGTATCGGAAAAGCATAACATAAAACTTACCCCTGATAAGTCTTTAAGTTTCCTCCATGGAAAAACAACTGCAATATTATTATAGTAGTTGATTGCCATTTAAACACTAGACTGACACATGGGCTTTAAACACTAGACTGAGTACACAGAAGAATTTATTTTTACTAATGAGGCATATTTTTAAAATTTAGCCAGCATAAACCAGACTAATCCACAAAATGTTTCAGAACTTATCTTCATAATATTGGTTAGTTATTAAAATAAAATAGAATAAATATAAAAAATATAAAAAAATAGAATAAATATCACATAAAAATATATGTTTTTACTATATTTGTATTTACATTTCGAAAAAACACAAAAACAAGTAAAAATATTAAGTTTGTATAGATTAGATCAATTTCTAAATAATTTCTGTCAATTAGGAAAGTAGATTTCTAACAAACTCAAAATTCTGTGACATTTTTGTTCCAGTCATAATATTTGATTTGGCTGCTACTTCTTGAAAAGAGTTAGAGTTAGGTTTCTCATTTTGAACCACACAAGAGGTAGTTGCATACCTCAGCTAAAGATATTCTTTCATAATCTGGTGGTTTGTCAAATAAGTTTTTTCAAATTTGGTTGTAGACCAGATGTTCCAATTTGGAAGAATTTTATGACTGTGTGCAACCCAAACGTCCCAATAGAGATGAGTTTTTTCGCTTTTCATTTAGAATTTAAAGAAACTTCAAATTCACGTTCGGGCCATCCGAAGAAACATGAATGAATGTGTTTTTTTTAAATATAGAACTAGCCATTTCAAATGTTCCCAGTATATCTTCTGCTGATGCTTTCCCCATATATTTGCTAAAAATATAACGAGTGGAAACACTATCACTTTCCTAATCCCAATAGCGAACAGGTAAGTCCATTTTCCCTTTCTTAATTACTGAGTTGAAAGAATCATCAAAAACATCTTTAAAATAAGGAACAAGTCCATAACGAATCACGTAACTGTATTGTGTTACCTAGTTGAAATTGATGAGCTATTTTACTATATGAAAACATGGCTGAAAATATTTTTGAAATATTGGTTTTTTTAAAAACTTCCAGACACCACAATATTTCTTTAAAAGTTACTTCAGTTTGAAAAACTGTATAGCACATTGCCTGTGTCAGCAGTTCAGATGAAGACCTCTAGCCACCTAAACCAACAGGAACAAATGGCAAACTTCTTTGTTTAATGAGTTTATTAGCAGGTTTTCGACTAAAATGTCTGTCACTTTTCATTTGCGACTCAACTTGTTTTACTCCTTGACCTGCTGTGGAAAACTTCTTAGAAAAAATAGTAAAGAATGAAATTTTATATCGCCGTCTTTCTTTAGCCAACTATTAAACTCCTCTCTTGTTAGAAACTTACATTAGAATTTTTAATCGACATTTTCCCTAGCATTAAAAATCAATAAATGAACAATTTAACATGATTCTAGAAATTATGATGCAGAGAGAGAAAAATAAACATAACACAAAAAATTAATTTTCGAAAATTTCAATTTTTTATGATGCAAATTTTAGGAGAATTTTATGAGAATTTTAGGTTATTTAAGACTCTAGGAGGTTTTTTAATTTTTTAGATTATTTAGGAGTGGCCACCCCATAATGAAGATAAATATTTTGATTCAAATAACCTGACGATTTCATAGTTTTTACTAAATCAAACTTCTCATTTTTCACCAAGAAAAAAGGATTTTAAAGTTTTCAATGACACACCCTTGCTGCTCTTCACTACTTTCGATAGCATGAAGAGGTAATAAAGAATAATAAATAATAAAGAAGATTCCTCTCACCAGAAGAATTCTTTCAACTCCATGTTTTCAGTTTGATATACCAGAAACTCAAGATAAGTATTTTTTATTTTTTTTTTTTTTATTTCTGTTTTCAAGAAAAATTTCCTTGATTTAAACTATTAAGAAATGAAGCTATAGACCAGAAAACTTTATTTTGTCATTATCAGTTGTTGGTATATAAACAGTATGATTAGTGATACAATCTGGTAAATTAAAAATTAATTTAAAATTTGGTAAATCAAATTTATGACTCGTTTTTGTGAATCTTCTTTAAAAAAATCCAAAACTTTCCATTTTGAAACAGCGAGTTTTCCCAAAAGATTATCCCTTTTTTTTATATTTCTTGTCACCCTAACTTAAAAACAAGGGTTCAGTGAAGGCCGTTTATATTTTCTAAGTTAAAGCCATAAATGTAACGGTGGTTTAAAAAGAATATCTTTCTCAAACTTTGCTGGTACAGGAGATCAACAATGGAAAAACATGTTTGGCATCTTAAGGGTTAATCAAGGATAAAACCTACTGAATTCAAGTCTATTTTAAATATTATGCAATACTTAATTTATTTAACATAAATATCACACATTACGCTAAATTAATTATAAATAATATTTTTCTAACAAAATCCACAATTTTAGCATAATCTGAACAATTTCTTGAGAAATATCAAAATAAATGTAACTTTTGCTTTCCAAGTTTGACATTTTTGGAGCCTGGTATATTTAAAAAATAATATATTTTAAATATATATTCTGATATATTTTTAAAAAAATCTGATATGTTGAAATATTAAGAAGTATAATTTTTTAACACCATACAAAACATCAGCAGAATCGGAAAGTCATCCCTCAAGAAAAATCAGATGATTCACTTTTGGACTAAATTTCTAAATGAAAATTGACATCGCTTGGATTATGGAAATGATAAAACTTTGAAAACAAACCATATAAATAAATATTTATAAATATATAAATATAAATAAATATAAATATATAAATATATATATAAAAAAACAGAAGTAACATTTTTTCATTTTAGTCAGTGGAAAAAAAATTTTTCAAAGTTAAAAGTAATGATTTCTAACACCTAATATTTGGTAGAATTGCAGTATAACTCCTTGAGACTTTTTTTTTAAAATGGCAGTTATGCCAAAAAATTATAAATAGTATTTACACCAACATAATTCAAACAGTATTTCATGGCAAAATTTTAAAAAAAAAATGCCATTTTTGGACTAAACATGACATTATTCAGGGCCTGCGAATGAGAAATATTCATGCAGAAGATTAGCAAAATCTGAACAAATTTTTATGAAAAATTAAATATATAATTTTTGCCAAAATTTTTCTGAGTTTGGGTTGGACAAAAACTTACAGAATTTCGCCAAAACATATTATTCATCAAAAAATAAAAAAAATTACAATTCTGGGATCAACTTTAATATGTTTCAGGGCCTAGAGTAGGACCCAATAAAACTTCAAAATATCTGTCACACCAAAATAAACACAGTCATACTTTCTAACGTAACACAAAATTTTGGTAGAAAATATTATATAAGAAACATCTAGAGTGTAACTCATGAATAAAATTTGACAATATTCCAAGGTCTGGACCTAGAGAATAAGAATTAACTTCATATAAAATATCGTAAAAAAATTTTTTTAATAAAACCTGTTGGATTGAAATAACACAGTTTAAACTGGCTAATATGGAGAAGTAGAACAAGGATAAGTTAACCTGATAATAATAACTCACCTGCTGCAGATCTCATTTGTTGATCAGGATACAAAAGAACATCCCACACACTACTCAATGTTTCTTGTAACTGATGATGATCCATCACCAATGCACTCCTACATAAAGCTTCAAAAGGCATTGCAGACAAGGAGTTGACCTGAAAAAAATTGCGAACTATTTATTTCTTTAAATATAACAAGCACTAAATTCCTTGACATACATGATAGAATAAACTGGGAAAGGAAAATCTAAAAATAAAAGAAGAGAAAAAAATAAAGTAACACCACATTTCCAATGCATTTGTATTTATAACGTGGGGCCAACAAATAGTTTTCAAACTAATTTATTACAAAGTGCTCACAAGTTTGGTTCAGGTGAACTTACAGCTCCCATTTAAGGTAAAGAAAATCATTGGTTCTGAGGTAGGTTTCAACCCACAGCTCTAGGATCCAGAGAACAATGTCTTATCGGATCGGCCAGACAGCCGAAATCTGTCAAAAGCAAACTTGAAATCAAAGCTTAATGAAAAAAAAAATAAAGATAAATGAAGAAATTGATGACAGACAGACATGGATGAAAAGGGTTTCTTATTCAGTGTTATGAGGTGGGGGTGGGGGATTTTCACATACCATTTTCACTCCTCCTTCCTTCTTGATTTATGAAAAAATGTTTAGATTGGCTATGGTTGATAAATTGACAAATAATTATTAATTGGAATGTAAGGGAGCAGAAAAGAAAAAACAAAAATCCTACACAGTAGTCAAATTGTCTTTTATGGTTTTATATAAAGTATAAGACAAAATTTATAAAAATGCCAACATTTTTTAGGGGTGACTCAAGATATGCTAGGGGAATGTCAGTGGGGGACAAGAGATTAGTGGAGGGACAGGCCAAAATTTGGCCTTTTAGGAGGGAGTCCCTGTATCCCCCCATTAGGGGAACCCTGATGAATTCATCAGGCTCCAATATTTAAAAATATATTCTTTTGTCAAGAAATGGTAATGCTGACAGAGGATACTTACATTCTCATTTAAATACTTCATTATACAATGATCTTCTTGACTGCATAAAACACTGTTATCATACACAGTTCTGAACGCATCTTTTAAATGTAAACTTTGCTTTGCGCTAAGGATTGGGCAACCATTATGACAATTATCTCCATCATGGAGGCACAAAAAGTTAATGGATTTTGTTATCTTGATTAGAGTATTTACCCAAGGATATGTCAATTCTTCCATTGTTTGCTCCCTTGAAAGAGCCCTTTGATATGTTTGCTTATCAAATGAAGGTAAAGAAATTCTACGTGAAAAGCTTCGTGTAATTTTTGGACTACCAGGCAACCCACCAGACAACCCACCAGACAACCCACTGGTACGCCTTTTTCCTGACTTTATGGTCGGACTTTGAGGAGCGTTGTCTTGAGCTGATTGCGTACTTAACAAATGCCCAATAGAGCTTTTACGACGCTGGATGGCTTTTTTTGTAATCAAAGCAGTAGCTGAATATTTCTTATGTAATTGAGGGGATTTAGGTGGATTGAGCAGATCTACCGAAGTGTTAGCTCTGACACGAGTGGGTGATTCCACTTGCACATTGGCTGTTTGTGGTGAGAGTAACAATGCATGTGTTTCACGTAAAAATGATGTGATTTCTGCTAACAGCAAGCATGCTACAAACCATAACGAACGTGGTGAATCAGAAGATAAAAACTTTATATGACCTGAAAATAATACAGTATGTCGATGTATAGAGCAAGAAAATAAAACAGTATGTAGGTGTATGTAGTAAGAAAGGAACTATACTCTCCAGACCCTAAAATTTGGTCAAAGAATGTCCTTTGCTATATTTTTCAAGAAGTTACTTTCCCACGCTGCTAAGTTTTGTTTTATGTTATTTAGTTTATGTATTTAGTTGCATTTTGGGTAATTTGAAATTGTTGTTGAGTCTCCAGGACTCGAAACATGGAAATTTTTGACTTAAAAATTAGTGGAATTTTTTAGAACACTCATAATTCATCTTAAAAATTCTGTAAAAAATATGTATAACTATTTTCAAAAAAAAAAAAAAAAAAAAAATCGAAAAAATTGTTGGATTTTCATTTTAGACCCAAAGTGACTGTTTTAGGTAAACCTAGATCATGAGCGGTTACTAAGAAAACTTCATCGGGAGTAAATAATTAAACAGGCAAAAGACTGAAATAAATTAAGCATTAAAAAAAAAATACAACTTAAAAGGTGTCAAAAAATCAAAAAAAAAAGATCAAATATATAGCTTTTCCAACAATTAATGGAATCACAAAACATAGGTAAAAAAGAAAGCAAGTAAAATATTACAACTTAAAAATGGGTGGAACAGAAATTGTTTACCAAATCATATTTAAAAAAAGCTATTTTATTTACATAAAATACCTTTTTTTTTTCTTTTTAACATGAAAATTCAATAAAAAAATATTGAAAAACTCATTAAAATAAAACTGCTGATGACTACATAATACCATTTCACACATCTCACAAACATATCCCTAAATTTTTGCTAAATTATATGACATCATTTGAGAAAATATTTGGCATGAAGTTGAAAGAATGCTTACCCTTTCACCATGAGGAATTTTTCACTCTCTGAAACTATTTCTAAAGATATTAAAGGATGCAAATGATCCCTGTGTTATAGCAAAACTACTTTTATAAAATTTGGACCATAGTGACTAAAAGCAAGATCCTTTTTATTAAAATAAATTCAAAAATCCAACATTTTCAAATGACTATATCAAACTCCAAGATTACCTTTTGGAAAATGTTTTTGATATAATTTTTCTGCGAGATGCTTGCTTCAGAATACTAAAATGTATTGTTTAAAATCAAGTGCAAGTTCAGTAGATAAAAATTCAGGCCTTGACAGAAATCAAAATACTATTTTTAGACCAAATAGTTGGCAGTCTTTCTTTTACTATGAATGATCAATCATTTTATAAACTTTTCCTGACAGTCACTATGCTAAATATTTTATATACTCTGTGGGAGTATGGGTTGAATGATCTCCAGGAGAAACTTTCACTAATTCCAACACATGTAATCACTAATTCCATTACGTCTTTTGAGCAGAAGTAACTCTCATATTAACCCAATTTTAAAGCTAGATCAGAGCTAATTATACACTCATTTTTTGAAAATAAAAATGGTTTATAATTTAATTTGGAAAAAATTAAACCCTGAAAATCTGATTTTGAGGCCAGTTTTCTGTTTGTTTCTTTTTTTACATAACATATTTTTCATTATTTCTCACTTATGATTGGTTTATATTTGGGTTGGTACATGTTTGATTGGACAAAAATTATAGCCAAGCCAGGTTTGAATAAATATCTAAC
Organism: Euphysa ruthae; assembly: GCA_035046665.1. Lineage (NCBI taxonomy): Eukaryota > Metazoa > Cnidaria > Hydrozoa > Anthoathecata > Corymorphidae > Euphysa > Euphysa ruthae. The sequence continues at coordinate 11,707 of JAUZNK010040744.1, forward strand.
CTTGATACATAAGTGGGATGTCATTTGTATGACTCATTGTAGAATTACTTCTTTCTTGAGCAAGTAGTTCCTCAAGTTTCTTACCAATGGCTGTACCCCATTTATGAAACACCAACCCAGCCTTGTGTTTCAAAGTATTAATTAAAACTGATTGCACAGAAGGTATGTTACATATAGATGATGGCCATATTTCATGGTTACAAGAATTTATAAAGAAAGCTAGCTCCAAAAGATAACTCGCTCTTGAAATAATTGGCGCCTCCTAAAAATGAAGTTAAAAATTACTCCTTTCAGAGAACAAAAAAGGGAAAAAAGAAAATTTTTTGAGAAAAACCTAATGTTTAGAAATGAAATATTACAAAAACTAACCTTTGCTTTTAACAAAAAATTTTACACCCTAAAAGAATATTCAATTCTAGAATTTTATCACAATGAAAGTTTCTCATTCCATAAGTGTGAAGTTAAGTAGTTTTAATTTAGAAATCATATTTAGAAATTTTTCTCTATTAATTGATAACAGTATAAACTCTAGTTTTGAATAAGTGAATGCATCACAACTGTAATTTCCAATACATGTGTGAAAAAAATGAGTAAAAATTAAATAATTAACAGCCTAATATTTTGAAGTTTTAAAAAGCAAAGAATAAATTGAACACTTACTTAGGGAATTAAATTATGATACTAGGGCTTCTAAAAAACTGAACGCAACTAAAAAATTTTGTTCATAATTCCAAATTAGCAAACTGTTTTCTAAATATAGTGATTCAACTTTTATGAATTAAAACAAAACCACAAATCGAACAAATTTTACTTTTATTATGCTGGAAATTAATAGAATGATAATTTTTAAAAAATGAATTTAAATACCACTTAAAAATTATAGAGATTTTTAATTCAATATTATTCCATATCTAAGACTATCTCTTTAACTGCTAATTTATGATATATAAAGGGATATGTATTTCGCAAACATGATAAGAAGCGTCCTTGTTAAAACTCCTCAGTTCTATATACTGACTGGAGAAAAAAGAACCGAAGTTCTTTCAGCTGATCTAAATAGCTTAAAACTTGAGGCATGAAGAAAGTATACAGCTAACTCGAAATATAAATTTATTCAATTGTAAAAAAGAAAAGAAAAACCAAAAATACCTTTGCTCAAATCCATGAGCACATAAATATAAAATTCAAACGAGTTTGAGCTATAACTCCAAAAATTACATTTTTTTTTTTTTGCGCTACCCAAGAAACTGGAAATAAGATTTGAAAAGATTAAAAAAGCTTTTGCAAAAGAATAGCACATATTTTATATTAATTAGAATTTAAAAAATTTTATGTAGGTTTGATATAAAAATTATTAAGCTACAAAGTTAACAAACTGATTTTAGCAATAAATATGAAATACAAAAATTTGCTATTAAACATTTATTTAATTTATATATAAATATTAATCACAAGTATTTAAGTAATGTGCTTAAAATTCTTAATGATCAATAAACTACGTTGAAAACCTTTATGACAAAAAAATAAACAAGAATCTTTTTGATAGATAAAAAATTCACAGCTGACTACTTATTTCATATCATTAACATAAAGCAAAAATAAAAGAGAGTCAATAATTGATCCTTGGGGGATCACTCAAACACTTAACTATTTCTTTATCAGAAAGTTCTTATTAGAATTTTTCTTATTAACTTTTTTTTTCTGAATTTTCTATTTTTAAGAGATAGCAATTGAATAAAAACATTGATTTTAATTTTAATTTCTCAAGCAAAATGGTGTTATTTATGTTAAAAAATCTTTGGACCAATAAGCATTATTCCAGTGCGTTCTTTATAAGCATTATTTTTTGTCCCTATAAATATTTCGAGTTTATCCCTGAAGGTTTTTTTTGTGCTACTTCATTTCCAAACCTCTCTTGAGAATTGTTTTTAACTTTAGCTCTTCCAAAGGGCATCATTTTATTAATTTTTGTTGTTGAAGACCCTAACGCTTCATGCATTAAATTAAATTCAGATCTAGAAAAGTCTAGCCATTAGGGCCTAAAAATAGAAAACCCCATTCAATCTAGATCCTAATAAGCAGGCTGATAAGGTTATTTTTGCTCAGAAAACAAAACCAATTGTTTACCCAGCCTTACATTTTAATGGATCTCCTGTTGTGTCCTTAAAATCTTTCAAATACTTAGATGCCTTCCTTAACTCAAAGCTTGACTTCTACCACATTTAAACCACTTCTTTAGATGGAAAAATATTAGTTAATATTTAGAAATCCAATAGGTCATGGTAATATATGATTATATCATATATAATAGGCCTGATTTTGAAAAATTTGTAGATAAATTTAAATTTATCCAATGTCTTTATTTTTTACTAATCAAACGCAAAATTACAACAACAAACAAGACAAACATTAGACACTTGAATCCGAAACGAAAAAAAAATAAACCTTCAGTATTAAGCTACAGTGAAAGTTGATAGACCATTTAAAATATGATAAAAATGCAGCAATTGTGGCAACATTTTTTTTTTTTTTGCATAAGAGGCATTTTGAAACTTTCCGTATATTTACTAAATTTGAAATGTTGTCAAAAAGTGATCTTTGAATTTCTGTGTAAAACGAGCAATGCAAAGTGGTAATGAAAAATTGTTTCAGCTCCCATATTGCAATTACATAAGGAGTTAATAGTTTCAAGAAAATTGTGGTAGAATTTATGATATCTCAAGTGGCCTAGACCAACATGTAAGCATTTCAGCAGCTGGAGGGTTATAGGGTCATGAATATTAAAAAAGGTTGAAATCTGAATGACGAGTCTTAAACAAAGGATTTGTTTTCGTTTTTTTAAATTTATACAGAAGCTGAATTGCAAAGATCTAACTTGTTCCAGGTTTTCACACAAAAGGAAAAAATTTACTTAAAAAAAAAAAAAGTTTTGAGTTGAAATAAATTCCCAAAATAATTTTGTTCGGTTACAAGAATTTTGTTTTTGTGGCAACATTTTGAAAAGATATTTTCAGGGGAATCACCATTAACAATTTCATAAAATAGAATATATAGTATAATGCTTGTTTAATAATTACATGTGCTATAAGAGGTACATTTAAAGAAAGAATTTATAAAGAAATTGAATTAGAATATCTATTTGAGCGGAGTTGGTATCCTAGACTTTGGGCATTCTGGAATATTGCAAATAACTCTCCTGAGTACTTATTTACATATCTCAAAATTCAAACTATCTTAGCCTATAGGAGGTTAAAATGCTGAAGGGACAGACAAAAAAGCAATTTTTTCTTACATGCTTGTAAGTATTCTCCACATTAACTTCTCCAACACCAACTACATAAATCCTTATCTCGATTCAAACCCTTTGCAATTAATTGAAAAAAATTACTATAAGAACAATCTTTTACCCTGATAACCAGCTACTTACCTATTTATTTTCAGGAGAACCTAATGCATATTTTATGTAAGGAACTTACCAAGTCTAACATTGCAGCCACAACAACATCATCAATAGCATATCCAGGCGAAGTACAATTTAAGAGAGCTCGCAGTTGTCGAAGACCATCCTGCAATCCTTTTATATTAATTAACCTACCATTGTTCAAAACTTCTTGATTATTTGAGGAACCCGCATCTTTCTCGTCCAAAGTTTCTTCATGAATAATTCGGTTTGTGTTTGAGGTATGTGACAAGCTTAAGGGTAACGATGCAGGAGGTGCGCTCTGCATCATCAAAGAAGTCGACTGCAAACTTAAAGATGTGATCTCAGGTTCATCAACAGTTTTGGGATTCCACTTCTTAAATCGACTCTTTAAACAGAGAAAAAATATTGATTCTCATTGCCCATTTTTTAAAAACTCTACCCTGTATACTGTAAATTTGGAAAATCCATTCCAAACAATTACTGCTGGAACGTAATTGTTATTTGAACGAAAACAAACAATCTTCTCACTAGAGAAGATCATTCTAGTATATTAGTTCCATTATCAATCTAGTTTCATAAAGGGTAAGGAGGAAAAACCATGCTTTCAATAATCATGTTAATAACAATGATCTTAGTCAAATCAAATAAGTTCTTAAACCATGTTAATTCATAGCTGTACACACCTTTTTAATGTAAAAGCTCTGTTTAAATCATACCTTCTATTCTACTGGACCCCGAATCAAGATTTTTTGAGCACAAAACAATCCGAATAATCAAAAATAATTATTTAAAGAAAATGTGGTCTAGGTTCATAGAAATGAACATTTAAAAAATAAATAAGTTAAAACAAAAAAACGGAAATCTTAAAAGCATTCTATGAAAAGTTTGAGTAAAATGCTTCATGGAAAAAGTTCAACGGTATCTGAGAAATAGAAAATTAACTTTGTGTATCAAATGAATTCTAACGAAAATCCAGACAGTAATTATGACATAACACAGACCAAACAGAAGTTTTTTTACACAAAATAATTGTATAAAATTTTGAACAATGATTAATAGGAGAGGACTTCATACTTTCAATATGTTATGTAAGGTTGACTAGTTCCAACCTCTTTATGTTAAAATTAATACTCATCTTTATATATTATTTCCAGTAAATTTTCTATTATATTTATTATATAAATCTAAATTATCATTTATTTGAAACTGCTTGTTATTTCCATGAAATAAAGCAATATTTCCAGAACTTTAAACTCTATTAACTCTATTATTTTAACCTTTGGAAAAAGTCCTTAGAGTAAGCTGGATATAAAAAAGCAAATCAAACTCATTTCAAAAAAACTTATAAAAACAGATAGTATAATGTTTCTGAAAGTTTGAAAATGTAAGTTAGTTATTTCAAAAATATTCAAGTTAGCAAAGAAAAACTTAAAAATTTCCAGAAACTAACATTTTATGATTCATGTCATAAAATTACGATAAATCAACAACAAGCCTTCAAAGATAATTTTCGACAAGTAAAATAATATTTTTTTTTTTTTTTTCACGATATAAATATTGATTTTAATAAATTAATATTTAATTCATTTATTCCATGATTACCAATTATATATCAAATATTGTCTCTGAAATTAAAAGAAAAAAAAATTACTTTCATTCCCTCAGCAAATTTTTTTCCAGTCTTCTCAGTAGACAAAACACTTGAAGTATTCTTTTTTGGTGTAACCTGTGATACAACATCCCGTAAATTTGTAAGGTTGTTTTTAGCAGGTATCCACTTTGACTTGTCAAAGGAATTAAGCAATCCGCTCAGGAGCAGTTTACGATACACAATAGGGTATTCAATGTGAAAATATTTTATAAGAACACTCATATTCAAAACATGATCCTGAAAAAAAATCAAATTAATCATGTAAAATAATGAATTTTTTCGTGTCTCTATTTATGTTCTTAAAATGCAATTGCAGGTACCAAAAAACAGCACAAATAAACAAATTTATTTTTAAAAAAACACAATTTATATATACATACATGCACACACACACACACACACCATACATACATATACACTCACTTACACCATACATACATACACATA
>JAUZNK010040755.1:0-17223 GCA_035046665.1 Euphysa ruthae
ATATTATAAATTGAATTTTATTTTGATGATGAAATACAACTTACCTACTGAATTATAATCTACAATATCAAAAAAGCTTACAATAGTCTTTGCATTTTGCAGATTGACTGTATTATTTAATGCAGTTCTTGCAGCTTTATATGGTTCCCACATTTCACATAAATTCACTATAATTCCCATATAAACACTGATTACCTATAAAATAAAACAATTTTCCAAATCCCAGTTTTTTTTTACTAACAAATAAACCAGTATTATCCCCCAAAAAAATTAATTAAATATTTGAACAAAAAAATCTCAAGCTTAGACAAAAGTTTCCACTGTCACAGGGTATACTTTTCTGAAATGTTTTTTTTTTTTTTTTCTTTTTTGCATAGATTATGAATTTGTATGTTATTCAAGCTGGGGAGACTATATTCTCAAGTCCATCTATCACATTCCCATATATGGTCAGAGTTAAATATTGGTCTAATGGAAATTAAACCATGTATAAACTAAATATAGCCTTAATAAATAGAATATTTTGTAAAAATTTAGAGAAAATGTAAATTTACCCCTAAACGGTGTCACATATTTATATCCATATATGGTCAGAGGAAAATAGTCCAATGGAAATGAAACTTTGTATATAAACTCGCTATAGTGAAGCTATAGTGGAGATGTTGAAATATCGATATTTTTTATAGATTTATTTAGTTATATGTTTGTTTTTTGGCATCACGAGTATTTGTGCTATATATTATGAACATATTGATAGAGTAAGCAAAGAAAAAGTGATATTGTTGAACGAAAGGTCACAAAAAAAGTTACTGGAAATTAAAGATCCACAATTAACTATTATAAACGTATAAAACATATTGAATCAATTCCAACGAATTACCTGGTAACAGAACATTATAGCATTATAGCACAGAAACTGCTACCAGATATTTATGAATGTGATTGCAGTTTAAAAATATATAAGCCAATCACTAAACTTTTCTCCAAAAAAATCAAAGCAAACATGGAAATCAAACAAAATTTTTTTTCCCAGATCATTGTATGATATGTAAATCGGATAAACCCATAACTGTGCGAGGAAAAAATGATATCATAGACACGTATTTACACTCACAGTGGATGATACAATTCGACAAGCAGCGCAACTCCATTCTGACGATGCTATGTTAGCTGATGTAAAAAAACTTTAGATTTGACATGAAGTGAGTATAAAGTACATAATAAATGTTATAAAGATTATTCAAGCATATTTACATTTAAGAAACAAGAAAACCAGTTAAACAGGTCTAAAGAACAAAGTAGTTGTGTTGATTTCGAACCCCATATTCAACCTACTATAACCTTGAAGTTTTGAAAGATTTTATCACACAGCAAGTTGTTCAGGCAGATCAATCTGTTTCTTTAAAGGTCCTGACTGAGATTTACGGTTTTAGATAAAGAAGATAGATAAGCAATGTTTAATGTCAAAGAAAAAAAAAAGAAGATATTTTTAAAGTTTTTATTTTAACTGCAATACAAAGTCTATTTGATCTTCATTTTTTAAGACAAACAAACAATTTGTACTTTAAGAGGCTGCAATACTTATTCATACAAATAAAGAAATATTTTAAAACAAAACTTCTGAACAAGCACCGGAACGATATGGTCCACACAGTTTAGTTGATATGATAACAGGTAAAATTATGAAATTTTACCCTATCACAAACTTACTTAGCTAATTAATTTAATTTAATTCTTTGGTTTACAGATTCTGTATTAAAAAAATAAAAATAGAAAGCCATCGTAACCTTCAGCTTATGATTTATTCAAGATAAAAAAACAGTCAACTGATATTAATTTATGTTATAGATATTCTAACCCCAAGGAATAGAAATTGAAGCGAAAAAGTTATTCAAAATTTTGTCGCATTTTCATAAGATATAATTAATTCTGTTTCTAACAGAGATTTCCTAACTACCAAACAAACCTTACTACGGTGTCAATTACATAGCATAACTGGATTAAAACGATTGACATATATTCTAGATAAATCTGGAAATATTTGTAGTTATAAAAAACTGCCCAAGTTGAACTTGATCAAAAATTCATGTCTGAAGAATTTCCTTTGCCATTAATACCTCGCAGTCCAATGTGTGTAGTTTCAGTTAACTTTTGGTGGGATAACTTTGATTCTAAGAAAGAAACCAAAGAAGGAAGTATAAATGTATGCAACTATATATGGAGGAAACAGATGAAAGTATGAAATGAAATGAATCTGTTAACATCACCACTAAATTGGGTGGAAAATCATTTTCATTAGCACCTTTACCATTACAAAAACAAAACCTTCTCTATCATAAAGAACCACCTTTGTTTAGAAATCCATTTGTAAAGTCTTATCAAAACATCATTATAAAATAACATGTTAGTTTGGAGTCTACTTCGTCAATCAACTAGTAAAAACAAGTTAAACCATTTGTGGAACGGGTGGTATCTATTCCTGGAAAGAAAAATTCTAAAAAAACATGTATAATACAGTAAGTTCAGTTCAATTTTTACCCACTCGCAATCCAATAAAGGAATATAATACAGTCTTGGAACACATATTACAATCAAAATGTCTTACAAGATCATATGATATGAAATAACATTTGATGCAGGAGCAGCTTCAAAATTTTATCCTGTTATTTGAAACAGCCCAAAAGAATTTAAAAATTTCATTTTTCATTTAGGAGACTTTCATGCAATGGTAGAACAATTCAGTATAATTAGAAAGATTTTGAAGATGTTGTATATCAGGCTGGATTGTGTATAAAACTAACATTTCTTTTTATAGATATTTTATCAGGTACATAATACATAGGAGATAATGATATCTCTATAATATTTGGTCACACTTGCTTGTTGTAGCTCAAGGTGACATTAAGCAGTTGCATATAATTTGATTGATTTTAAACTTTATAACATGCTTTATATTCAGGTGTTTAAAAAAATGAATTTTATAAAAAGAAAATATTGTTGTATTACCAAATGTAAAGAAACTCGTGAGAAAGAGTTACATGTTTATCGTTTATGGGAAATTATGTCCAAAAGACCACCTTCAATTTTCCTAAATACTCTATCAAGTATGATGCAAACACAACTACACTAACAGAGAGTTACTGAAAAAGCATTGTCTTCATCTAGAAATAAAAACCCTGATGAAAGTATATTTTTAAAACAAAAGACACCATATAAAGTGTTAATGGTTTAAAAGTGTAATTTTTTGACAGTCAAGTCAATTTTCATTCACGATTTCATATTTTTCATATTTTTGTAAAGAATCATAATGCAGTCAAAACATCTTGTATTCCAACTTTTTCCTAACATATGTGCTCAAAAACTTCTCTTATGATGCATTTCATTGTAGAATCCCAGGTGAAATTTCTTCATTATCGACTAACCGTACATATCATTTAAACTTATGTTCATTAATTGAAGAGCCTCTTTCCTTTTTAAATTCATATAAAAAAGATAATTAAAAAATCATTTTGTTAGATCAAATTTCATTTATGTCTCCAGTTATTGTTGGTGAAAAGAAATATAACTTTGAGGCCATAATGTGTGAGTTTGAGCATTTTGCAGCATCTCAAACACTTTATTGTACTTACGGATTACGAACTATCAAGCATACCTAATTTGACACGTTTAACACATGCTATACGATGAAGTTTATGGAAAACCTGCACTATGCTATCATGGAGGTACAGTCAAAAACATTTGGTAAACTTCGCCAAGCTTCTGGTGGAACATATTTTACAACATGGCAACAGGTTCTGGAAAAATTATCAATTCAAAAACCAAAATTATTATTAAACCTTGATGTTGATGTTCATTCTCTTAATGTCAAAGATAAATCACAAATGTATCTAATGTAATAGATGGAAAATTAGTTATTCATTGCGATTCTTTTGTCCAGTGGGTTTTTTTCTCATACATTTTATTTCATGAAATAAAGAGAAATGTTTGCAAAAAGTCTTTGACAAATGTTTTAATGGCATTATCAGATATTTGTTCCTTCAATGTCTCTAAAAACCATATTTAGCAACATTTTATTGAATAACTATTGTCATATGTGTACGCCAGTACCTTCCAAACAAAAAAAACAAAAACTGTTAAACTTTTAAAAATATAAAAAGTACAAATCGATGTTACACTAGTGAGTTAATTAATATACATGAAATTATGACATCGGATAGTTAGCAATATATTTACTTATTTTTCACAGTAATGTTTTTTTTTTCAGAATAATTATATTAGTATAAATACTTGTTTAAATATGATATTATTTACTAATTTTCAGAAAATCTAATAGGATTGTTATCAACTATAAAAACAGATTTTGATTTTTACAAATGTTCCAATGAATCACTTTATTTAGAAATATAGCCATCTTACAAAACAATGAAACAATAATTAAGAAGTGGGAAATTTTGGCAATTTCTGATGTTTTGGATGACATATGTCAGTTTGGTTGAACTTCAGCAGAAAATGCATTTTGCTATTAACGAATGGCTTTTCTTTGAAATTAGAGTGCTGGGAAGAGATTATGGCTTTGCGTTTTGATACGAATAAACAGAATTATACCTGTTATGGTTCGTATCATTGTCACCAATTAGAGAATATTGAATATACGCAATCAGGAGCTTAAGATGAGTTAGAAATACGTGGCTTCAATATAAGTTATAAGAAACATCATAAAAATTGGAAAGTCTGTCAATGGTGCTGGGTAACAAACAATTATGAAAAACGTAACAATAGTAGGAAGAAATTTCAAACTGAATTCTTTTTTATTTTACGAATACTTAATAATAATATCATACACAACTAATTTTTAACTTAACTATTCCATAAAATGGCTAAAATGGCATCGTATTGTGCTTTCTCAGAACGATTGAATCAAGATACAAATAATAAACTTCTTTTTTGAACTCAAAAGACAAGTATGAAAAAATTTCCCTATGAATAATAAAGACAAAAACAAAATCAAAAGGTAAAACTATTGGTATTACAGTACAAAGAAATATTCCTGGATTGCTCGCTGCTAAGTCTCACCAACAAAAGGCAGCAGTGAATGCTGATGAGGCACTTTCATATCCATTATCACTTACCCACACTAATGGCAAAAAAAAGACAGCTTCTTTCGGTTATTGAAGTAGATTCACTTTCAAAAAGAAAGAGAGTTTTACATTCTAGATTTAGCAGTGATCATCAGGAGTATTGTGAAAGTTCCTAACACATTTGAAGACTTGGTTCTTAAAATAATGAGTGATATTCCAAGTAATTATAAAACAATCTATATTGCTTGTGATCCGTACCAAGATCAATCAATAAAATTTGCAGAAAAATCACAAAGAGGAAAATCAAAGAAATCCAATATTCGAAATTTGAGAATTCGTATCCCACTTGATTTTTAAAGATTCCCTTCAAACAGTGACAATAAGGAGAGAATGTTTGGACTTACTGAAGTTTGCACTTCAAATTAAGAAGTGCTTGGAAGTCGGCAAGTATACTGTACACCGGAAAACATTTATACTTTAATATCAAGTTCTGGAATAAACCTAATTAAAGGTTTATCTACAGATCACGAGATACAAACATTGCATATTTGATATAGCAACTCATAAATACAAATACGACTAAAACAAATTTGAAGTGCATAGTTATATCACGTTGTGGAGACACGGACATACCAATTTTACTTGTTGAATCATTTATGGACAGCCACATTGATATTTTTTAATACAGGAAAATTCTTCGACTAATATCATGTGGACTAGTTATAAAGTCTACATCGGCATTAGTGCTTTTAGTGGAAACAATTATATTTCTAGTCTTCTGATGAAAGGGAAAAGGAAGTGTTGGAAATTAGCTAGTATAAACGAAAAATATTTGAGCCTTTTTTCCAAATTAGGAGGAAACTAATATCTCCAAGATGACTTTCGTGAACTGGAAAAATATTTATGGGAACTGTAAGGAGAAAAGAAATTAAAATAATTTAACATGGCAAGATCATAATATTTTCGAGAAAACTAAAACAGAACAATAAGATAACGAATACCTCCATACTTCCTCCATGTCAAAGTAGCTTAAGAGAGTATTCTAATAGATTAAATTATATCGCAAAGATAAAGAAACAATCAAATCAAACCATATTTAGCTTAGGTAAATGACAGATAATGGATGGCTAAATGGTCTTACACCAGATTGGATAAATAAACCACACCCTGGCCATATAATAGAGCTATTAACTTTCATTGACACAGATGAATTTGAAGACGTAGAAACAAAAATAGAGTACGAATCTGATATAGATTCTCAGCTTGATATATAGATACTATATATTTTTATATCTTCCAACACTTACCTCTTCAGTAATTCTTTCTAAGCATTTAATGTTTTTGATACATATATCTATATTTTTGTGCATTTTGTTTAGTAATCTTGTAACTATTTCAATAATTCAAAAAAATAACTTTGTTATGTCGATTTTTATTTGTAATATATTTCTTTACATATTATTAAGTTTTCGGTGATATCTATATATTTCTCTAAATTTAGACTAAATATTCTAATTATTAAGGCTCTCATTGGTTTATATACTGGTTTTATTTCCATAGGACTAATTAATATTTAACTCAGACCATATATGGGCATGTGGGATAAATTTTCATTTATTTTTAAATTGAGACTTGATATTCTTTTTCTCTGCTTTAAAATTAGTAATTTCAGATCTGAAGGACAGTTTTGAAAACAGACCCATATTTGTACTTTGGGGCCCATAACTCGAAAATAACTAACTAAAACTATAATAATAACTAAAATAACTAGCCTTTGCAGCTTAAATAACATAAAATTTTATAACCTTTGAAAAAACGCTTCAGAAAAAATAGCATTCCCCATAAATTCCAACGACAGTAGACACCTTTACCCTTAAGCCCCTGGTCTATAATAATGTAATTTTAAAAATAATATAAATCAATCAATCAATAAGAAGTTTCTGTGAAAAATTTAAAAACATCAGTGTTTATTTTAATTTTCATAGATGAATAAATTTTGAATACAAAGAAAAGCTTACCCAGTTATCTGGAAAATGTTTATCGACAATTTCTCGCATTTTCGCAGGCTGGTTGTGAAGTAGATCAGGAGCAAAAAATAAAATGATATAAAGCATAGATGCTTGAGAAGCAAGAGCTGTACTTCTGTGTTCGGGCAATGGGTATGAAGCAACCTAGATAAATTCAAAAGGTTTACATATATACTGTTTGAACTGAGAAAAACATGGCAAGCAAAATTCATAATATTACATTGCTGGTTGAGAAGCAGCATTTTGGGAAATTATTAAAAAACATTATATAAAATCATGCATACAGTGAATTCAAAAAAACCCAGTAATTTAAAAATATTATGCTGAAAATATGACGCTTGACTTCAGTATTAGTACACAAACAAAATATTTCAATAAATATAGAATTTTTATAAAGTTATGAAAAAAATCTTTTTTTTTTTAATCTCTTTCTGCAAGACCCTACTAGGCAAAAAGCAAAATCTAAAACAAGAGGTAAAGATTAATCAGGTCTTACAACAAACTGAGAAAGCTATTGGTATGGTTGACATGAGAATTAAAAGATTGGAGATCATAATCCAATGGAAAGCAATCAAATGAGACTAGCTTCTCAGTGATTGGAAATTCTTTCTCAGGAAAATGATTGAAGATTGGAACCAAGATCAGAACCAACAAGGTTAAGTATATGTTTTTGGATTCGGTCTAAAAGATAAACAGCAGAGGTTTCCAAAAATGGCAGCAATCTTTAATACATGGTAGCCTTATAAATATAAAGTCTACACTAGGGTGGAAGAAAGTGCCGCACAGGGAATAGAGATCTAACAAGCTTATAAAGAATACTATCAAGCAAATCATTAATGAGAATTAGAAAAAGATTAGGTCCCACAACAGAACCTTGAGGGACAGCAGAATTTACAAAGTAACAGTTCGAAAAGTGGCCTTTGTGGACTACCTTGATTTCTCTGTCTGACAAAAAAGACTTAATGACATTAAAAACTTTGTCAAAGATACCAGATATATCACTTCATCTTATGGAGAAGTCCAACATTCCCACCTTATTGGATGCCTTAGAGATGTCAAGTACAATCGCCCTAGATTCACCACAAACATCAAGACATTAAAAGATACATTCATAGAAGACAGCCAGAGGATTAGCAGTGGACCTAACAGAATAAAAACCATTGGTGATCAGAAAGCAGATTAAGCAACTCTAAAAATTATAGTTTGCTGAGCTTGCTTAGAAAAAATTGAATAAATGTAATAAAGATTTGCCAAAATGTGATATATAAGGCCTATATAATCTGTAGAAAGTAAAAAAAAATTTTTTTTGAAGTTTTCTCTTGAATTTCGAAAAATGTGTAAACAAGAAACTTATAACCTGTCTAGACACTACAACGCTGTTCATTATTTGCGCCTATGAGATTTTTTCAACCAAACAACTGATCAAATTGAGCTAGCATTGCATTACACAATGAGTTTTGCTCAAAAACTCAGAGATAACATGGAAAGTAAATTTCCACCATAGGTGGAAGTCGAACTTGTGAACTTTCGTTCCATATTCAAACATCCTACCTCTGTGCCAACTCTGCATGCTATCAGGAATACTCCAAACTACTCATTTTTCAGTTAATTCGACCCCTATTTTGCAAAATTTAAAAGAGAAGATGGATTTGCAGTTTTATCAGCTGATAACCCATCGTCAAACATATTCACAAGGTTTGTTTGAATGTGTGTGATCAATGTAAACCTAACTCTAAAAATTACATTTGTAAGTTATGTTTGAATGATACGTTCAGCATTAATGGTTTTTTTGCCACTTGTATTACTTAGCTTGCAGCTAATGAATTCCAATCCATGATTTTAAACTATAGTCAGATATACAACTATTGAAATCTTTTAACATATTTTTGGTGTATTTATGATTAAATGGAGTTTAAGTTTTTAAAACAAGAAAGTTTTATCGTGGAACTCTAAAACTCATATTATGGCTTTAACATTTTAAATAGTTACTACACATGCAAAACTTAATGTACTATCAAAAATGAAAGTAAAGCATTAACTTAGAGAATAAAGCAATGAAAAAAGTAAACTAAGGTATTTTTTTACTATTATTTATTATTTTAGAATTTTAGTTTGAGATTAAGCAGAAAAATCTTAGCTCTTAGCTGGAGGAATGCTTTTATTAGCCGATAAAGCTTCGCTTAATAGACGAAAATAATTTGTTCAATGATTTCCACTTAATAAAACAGAAAGGATAATAGATGGAAGCTTGCGCTTAAATAAAATAAACAATTGCCTATTTTTTTTAAAGCTGTACTTGCAATACTTGCAATTAAAATAGACAGAGTCAAAATCTTTGTTGGTCCCTAACTCACTTTTAGTTCATACATTTGAAATTACACAAGTAAGTTTCAAGCAACTTTTTCTCATAAAGAAAAACTATTTATTCTTTTAGTGAATCCCAGTAAACAGAATAACTTGCTTGCTTTATCAACAGCCACGTTAACTTATCATTAAAATTCAAATGATTGGTTGGAAATTGTGGAAAATACCAAATTATATAAAAAAATATATAAAAATAAATAAACAAAATTACAGAAATTCTTTTGTTTAATTATTAAAATTCTAAGATAAATATTAGATATAAAAACTGATATATTATTTTCATGTTAAATTTTTTTTTTCTGAAGTCGATTCATCTACAACAATTTTTTCGAAGAAAAGTAAATGTTGTCAAGCAGAAATACCTGTCAAAATTTTCTTATAAATCAGTCTAAATATCATCATAAATAAAACAATGATTGTGATTTATGAGCCTATTTTTTCTAAAAAATAAATTTTTTTGTTTTATAAAAATGAATAATAGCAAATCAAGATATTAAAAAGGGAAGACCAGAAAATCTAAAATGCGTTAACATTCATAACAAATGATATCATTTTTCTTAAGGAAAGAGTTTACGAACAAATTCTAAGGGTGACAGACATTAGGATAAAAACTAAACCTGGTTATAAATATCATCTGAACGTAATCGACCAATCAACATTTCAACAAATGTTTCAGATATTGGCACACGCCTAAACATAAAATTGCATTGCTCTATTAATATTATATTACTGTTTGAGAAGATATAATTGAAAGAGGCTTAACTGGAATTGCAGTAAAGCCTAAGCCTGTGATATATCACTTTGACAAGGTTAAAGAAATTTATAATTTTATTCAATTCAAAGTATAATTTTTCTAAATCTTTTCCTTAATATCCATGATTTTTTTGACAAACAGATTGTTATATCATGCAAAATAAAAAACGCTTTAATTAACTAGATAACGGAAACTAGACATATTTTCTGGCCTTTAAACAATCACATCCCTGATGTCCACTCCATGATAATGATTTTACTACCTGAGTTCACGTCAAATACAACACTTTAGTGAGAAAAATATTTTTAGTATTTCAGGCAACAAATTACAGTTATATAAACTGGGCATTCTTACATGATTAAGTGTTCAATCTTGATTGTATACTTTGTTTGTATTGAATTTTAAAATTCAACGCAATTCTTTTATTTTCAGAAAAGTTAATACAGCCGGTTTGTATAACAGTGAAATAGTGATTATGAAATGTTTTTTTGAATGGTCAATTTATCTCTATTATGTATTGGCACACTTACTCTTCTTCTTATCCTTACTATTTGTCTCCTCTGATATCATTCAAATTAATAACCCTGTTGAATAGGTCTTCCAGTACTCAAATTCCATTTTGACAAACAAGCCTTTAAGGCTTAAATGGTTATTTATTATCAATTATCATACATAGCTTTAGGAAATAAAGAAATAAGTGTAAAAAAGAAATGTTAAACCCTAATTTCATGATCGCTGCTCGAATTTGAGCAATTATGTAATCAGAAGAAAAATAAATATATGAAGCCTTAACGTACATTATGCCTTGCCGTTGTGCGTGTTAAAGTTATTTAGTTTTCCGTATCTAAGTGAACACACAATTCTAAGCAGGTTCATTGCAAAAACATTATATTAAATCAATTTGAAAATGCTTTGGTGGTTAGCAGTATAATTTAGAACGGCTTCTCAATGGCTCTGTAAAAATATCACTCTGGCACCTTTCTAAATTTTTTATGACTAAAAATAATCAATTTAACTTCTGTAAACATGTCAACAAAGAATTAATTTGGGAACAATGGAAAAACTGCATACAAAATAAAAGGCGACATATCTGTTATACTTTATGTAGTTTAACCCACACACAAAAAAAATTTTTTTTATAAAAATTTAAGAATTGCCAAGGCAATTTCCATTTCACTTAGGATCTCACTTAATAGTATTTTTAACCCTAATAAAAAAGACTGTAAACTAGTCTCACCTCTATTTCAATGATAATTTCCATCCAGTAAAGCAACAACAAACAAAAATTTTGATCAGGCATCAATATATTCTAAGCAGAGGAATTAGTGACACTTACTTGAAATAATCTTCTGGATATTTTTGTGGACGCTTACTATTTGGTTGACTGCTGTACCCTGTACTACGAAGTAGTTTGCACACATCATCCATATATGAATCTACTGCTGCTTGTGATGCACTAACATAAAAATTAGATGATTGACGAAGAAATATGTTAAAAGTATTGATTGGTAGGATAAAAATTAATAATTACAGTAAAAAAAAAATCAGAAAGAAAATGAAATAAAAAAAGAAGCTTATGCAGTTCACCAATAAAATAAAAACTTGATTGGTAATTACTGATAATACGAATCACTGATAATGATTGAATACATTATTCAAAACATTCCATAACTGAAATTTTAAGTAGGATTTCTGAAATAAGAAATTTTAAACACTTTTTTGAGTTTAAATATATGAGCTATATTACAATTTTTTCAAAAACTTAGCGTGATTGTTTTCTTTTTCTTTTATAACAGGCATTTATAAATATGACGCTTTTAAGATAAAAAAAAACAATTCTTTTATTTTGCATTTTGACAGTTAATTACAATATAAAATATACATTAGATCACAAAAGTTGCCAATAATTGAATAGTTACCAAGCTTAGGCCTAGATAGGAAGCACAAGAATTTTATTTAAAAAGATAAAACCTTTTTGCTGTTACAAAAACTTTCAGAAAAAGCAATGAACGGATTCTTATAAGTTGTTAAGATAAGTGTATTTTCCAAAATTACCCAAATAAAAAATACAGTGAAGTTTTTTATAATACAGAATAAATTATAAAAAAATATCATACTTGTTTAACTTAACATTAGGTTAATTCAGAGGGATTTACTCATATAGCATGAGCTGACTAAAAGGAATGACTCCAGGTTTTATTAGTAAATACCTAGCTAATTAAAAACAAGCCATTAAAAAAAAGCCTTAGTTTTAGCTAATTTATTATATTAATCAAATATATGTTTATGAGTAATTCTTTTAAATTGATTTCTATCTAAATCGGCAGGGCTAGTTTATTGGCTTTACTACTATGATTATTGTAGGTGTGGGTATCTTTATCATAAAAGAACTCTTTATTTGAATTTGGTAGATTAAACCAAAAAGACTCAAACACTTATATCAAAATTGGTAAAGAGGAATTTTTGAACTAAGAAAACTCAAAGAAAAATCAACAGCATGAAGAAACAGCATGAAGTTAATGATTCTTAATGCAGAACGTTGAAGCGATAAAATCTTATTTAAATATCGACTAAAATTTTGACCACAAATCTGACAACAGTAACTCATATGAGGTGAGAACAAAGCAAAATAAAGTGAATAAAAAGTACTACTATTAACATAATGACATATTTTAGAAAGCATATTGTTTTTAAAGTTCGTCAGTATGAGATTTCCACGACAAATGCTCGCCAACTCTGGGATATTTTAGACTAGTTAAAGGATATAGTTTTTTTTCCATTTAACTTAATTTTCAAAGGTTCAGAATCTACTAGTTTACTAGGCTTACGAAAAATTATGAATTCGATTTTGCTTACTATTTATATTTACTTTTATTTATAGAAATACGGTTGGCGTATAGCCAATTAGTAATACCACCCTTAAGATCATAATTTATCTTTTTACACACAATTTTAATCGATTTATTAATGTATAACAGGTCTGTGTCATCAGCAAAGTGATGAATAATATATTTTTAACAAAAGGATTTAAATCATTAATATTTATTAAAAATAAAAGGAGACCTAGGACTGAGCCTTGGGACACCCCGATTTGAGTATAATTAATTGAAGGCTTAAAATTGTTAATTGATACAAATTGTTTACGGTTGTGTAAGTAAGAGGAAAAGCAGCTTTTTGGAATACCACATGCACCATAATGCGCCATTTTTGCAACTAAGATATGATCTACAGTGTCAAATGCTTTTTTTTAAATTAATAAAGATACCGCAAGCAAAATTGTCATTATCAAGAGCATCTTGTAATTTTTCAGTTAAGCTAATAAGGGCATGAGAAGTCAAATGTGTAGCTCGAAAACCAAACTGAAGATCAGTGAGACAGTTACATATATTCAAGAAACTATATAATATTTTAAAGTTTCTTAAGAAGCTTGCTGATACTTGATATTAAAGATATAGATCTATAATTCTCACAACTCAATTTAGAATCTTTTTTAAACAAAGGCAGAACAGAGGAGGTTTTCAATATATCTGGGAATACACCAGTTGAAAAATAAAAATTGAATAATTTTGCTAAAATAATTGAAAATTTGCCGTTAAGATCCATAAATTATAGCTTGGTATACCAATAGTACCAGGTGCTTTCCCTCTTTTTAAGTTTGAAACAAGTATGGATATTTCAATATCATTTGTAGGAGAAATAAAGAAATTCTGAGTGTTTGGATTTTTTAAATATCATGAAAAATTAATAAGAGAAGAGTCTATTTTGGAATGTAAAGTTTTCCCATAGTCGAGAAATAAGAATTAAACAAATTTGCAATCTGTGTAGGCTTAGTCACAGAAGTTCCTTTATCAAGAATTAGAACCATCATAAACTTTGTAAGAGTGTAAAATACCTTGATAATATTGTTGATGACTATTTGACATTAGCCAAGAACTTTGATCTTAAAGTGTAAAAGAGCTATTAGTGTTTGAGATCTATCCGTGATTCTCGCAGAAAGTTATATATGGAAAAAGTTATATAAGGAAACAAGATTTTAAAATTTGGATGTGCATTCGTCAGTACTGCAGTTAATAAGGTCTATGTTAAAATCACCTAACAAGAATAATACTTTTATTTTCTGTTGAAATTTTCTGAAGTGCTAAGGAAAGAATATCATTAAATTTATCTAATTACATGCAAGGATGCCTGTAAATACATCCAACTATTAAGTTAAGACTTTTTAGGAAAAATAACTTCAACAAAAACATATTCAAGATGTTGGGGTTTGTAAATTAAATGATCATTTCTTGGTTTATAGTTTAGTTTAGTAGATATATATTAAACAGCCACTCCACAAGCAGATTCAGTTGAAGTGTGTTGAAAATTGTATCCTTTAATAGTTAACGGAGTTATATTACCTATATGTTATTTATTACTGTCCAGCCAATAAAATTGAAACTTAATAAATCTATGAAAGCATTTTGTTCATCGAAATGAGCATTTAGTGAAGAACTATACATAAGTAAGACTGATATTGAAGTATCATTAGAAAAATTAGAAGAACTAAACTTGTCAATGTTTAAATATTTACAGTTTATAGGGTTTATAGGGCTAGAAGATTGATCTCCTAAAGCTTGAGAAGTAAAATAGTTTCAAACGACGTAAAAAGGTTACAGTAAGAAGACATATTTAAATCTCAAATTTTGTTGTTTTAAATTAAAGGCTTTCAATCACTATGGGTTACACCATTGAATGGAAAGATTTCCTTAACACATATTAAACAAAACCAAGTAGAGCAGTTTTTTAGTAATCTATATTATTCAGATTATTACCTTTTTTATGAACAAATAAGGTACAATTTTTGCAATATAGAAAATGATGTCCAAAGCTTATTGTCTCAAAAAAATTTATTGCACTTAATATGAAATAGAATATAATTCAAGTCTTTCGCAAACTCGTCTATAAACACTGAATTTTATCAGATCAATTCATCACCTTGTGGAAGTTCAAGAATAAATCATAATAATAAATATTGAAAAAAAAAACTAAACAATCTTTTTATCAAACTTTAAGCCTATTAACAACAAAAAAAAAAATCAGTATTGGATAATTGGATTAAAAATAATTATTTAATAGTAATAAACTAAAATTCAAGGAAACTATTTAAATTAAATGATCAATAGATAGTCAAAACAACTCACCTGAAAATAAGAGGAAATCAAAGAAAGCAAAATAAAAATAAAATTAATTATCAAAACAAAGAAATTGGTGGGAAAAATATAAATGGTGAGGAAAAATAGAAAAAAAAACAAAAAAGGAGGAAAGCAGGCAGAAAAAAGCCAAAAAGTAAAACCGAATAAAATGTAATTATTTACGAAAATATTTATCAAATCATTTAAGTGTGAAACCTTTATAAGTTTTCCATGTTCTCTTACAAGATATCTAACAAATCTGTTAGAAAAACTGAAAGAAAAAATGTTTTGATTCAGCCAGAGAAGTTTACTATACAACATTTTGAAGTATGGACATAAACTTTCATTGATGGAAATTTTTTTCCAAAATATCACATTTCTAAAGTACGTCTTTATCCATCAGGTGTTTTACTGCTGCAAGTTGCGGCGTAAACTGACTTTCTGTTTACAAATTTCGCTATTGTTAGTTTACGATTATGTAAACGGTGAATACATTGAGTATTTTGCAAACTTTACTTACCAGAAATTCATCAGAACGGAAGGACAGAAAACCAAAAGGATTTTTTTACATGTGACCTATTTTTTGACCCAGTTCCTATCGAGTAATGAGAAATTTCATGATAAAAAAAAGTGCACTATTAGTATGCTTAGAATTCAAATCGACACTTACCAATAACGATGATAAGATACCAGCATACGTTCACGTAGTTCACCTTCAAATTTTAAATCGACAACCAATAGCATAATACCATATAAATACAGAGCTTCACACTAGATGAAATGTAAAAAGATAAAAATGTTTTATTGTTATCATATATTACCATTAGTAGTTTGGCGTTAGGAAGGGCTATCAAAACCAATCACTTCATAAAATTATGGGAGAAATCTGCTAAACAAAAGAGCATTTTAAGACTCTAAGTCTTACATAAACATCGATTTTCTTTAAGGTATTTACTGCAAAAGCAGACGCTAATAGACGTAGACGTAGGCGTTAATAATGATGAAAAAATGATGATGAAAAAATGATGAAGAAGAAATGATGATGAAAAAAAATAATGAATGAATAATGACAAACGAATGGTGACAAATAAATAACAAATGGATGAAAAATGGACGACAAATCAATGACAAATCAATGACAAATGAAAAATATTAATGATGAAATACAGTGAAATACTGCGAAATACTATAGAAAATAAGGAGATTTAGCAGAATGATAAAAATTACTTTGGAACATTAAGGAATGCTCTAGAATACTGTAAAATATATTGAAATAATCTGGAAAATAGCATAAAATATGGATTATATTGAATTTCTGTGGAATACCAAGGATTACTTTAAAATAGATAAAGTGCAGTGAAAGGAATAAATTGGAATACTGTGGAACAATATGCAATACAGTGTAATTTGGCGAGGAGTCTAATCAATCAGATAATAGATTGAATGAATGTACTATACCATACTCTAGTTCTGTATAAATGCCAAAAAGTGATAATCTCACTTCGAAAAAACACCCATTCCTATCTGTGAAAGGCTAGTGTTAGAAAGGATCTTTTATTAAGGGACCAAAAACTATAAGATTTACCACCTAAGACTAATGACAATCTCCTAGCCAAGTGAACTGTCACCACCAGAGAACAAACTGGTATTTTAAATTTTCAACGATACAGTACATTGAAATTTATTGGAACATAATGAACGCAGTAAAATAAGTAAAAAAATGTGTTTTATGTAATAATATTGTGGTGTGAATGAAAGCAGCAGATAGATACCTAGGTAATACTTATAGTGTAAAGTAAATCCAGCTGAAAAACAAGTAAAACAAAAAA
>JAUZNK010040766.1:0-17221 GCA_035046665.1 Euphysa ruthae
ATATGTATGATATTATTTTTTTATCTTACTTATCAATTTACCAACTATATAATATACTTTATACAAATGTTTTATTTTTCATTTTATTTATTTTTAACTTTTATCGAGCAGGACTCACATTTATAATAGTTAATTTTTAACGGGCTTCACCATTTTTTGTTCTTCCATCCACTCCTATTCACTCACACCCACTCCCATCAACTACCACCAACTCTTATCCACTCCCACCCATTTTTTTGGCAAAAAACTCACCACCATCCACTTATTGGGAAAAAACCACTCCCACTCTTTTTTAGGCAAAAAAAGCCACACGCGCCCACTTTTTGGGAAAAAAAAAGCACACACCCATCCACTTTTTAACAAACAACAACCCACTCCCGAATATTTTCGACGTATTTACGCGCTCCTAGCCATATTAAACCATTCCATCCAATTTTAAATTGAAACTGAACATTTCAAGGGACCCGGGCACTTATTAATTTTTTATTCTTAAGCACTAAATTATAATATTTTGTAGGTGTATGAATATGAACACAAACTATATAGCAATCAAATAGAATTCAGAAGAACTAGAACAAGAAAACAAAGAATTGTCCAAACTCAAAGAATTCAAGTCAAATAAATTCTGAGTTTAAATTTGAATATTTAAGTATTTAGCCCATTTTCTCGAAGATAGTTTTTGTCATTTACTTTCAGAATCGATGAAGTTGCTTAATCCACAGTTATCAATTCAAAGAAAAAAGTGTTGTAAAACTTTTCGATGCGCGTAATCTTTTAAGTATCCACCTCTGAAGTGAATATATTGTGTACCGCATTCGGTTTTACATTCTCCTTTTATCGTGACGTAGAAGGTCCATATTACTACTTACACAAGTAGATAGTCATTTTCAAGGCTGGAATTAAATTAATACAACAATTCCCTTGTTTTCTTTCAAAAATTCGTAGGACCTGAGGTTTTAGATGTAGTTCGAAAACTGACGGTCGCTCTTCTTTTGAATTTTCAACGTTAAAATGCAAAGATGAAGAAGATCTTGGCTTGCTATTCATAAAATTGATAAAAACTTCAGCTTCATGGTTCCTTATTCGCCGCTTTTGAGATGGTTTTCTTCCGCTGGAAGCTGGTTTGGAAATGTTGTCTTCCAGGTTAGGTTGACAAGATCTAAATAACTTTACAAGTTTCTTTCTTTGTTTTGAATCCATTCTGTGCCATTTTAAGGAGCTAATTTTAAAATATTCTTAAAGCTTTTCTTAAATGATATGGTCCAAATCCATAGATTGCTCTAAGTTCGTTGTTTTGTTGACGAAGCACTAATGATTTTTAAAGTAGCTGCCACTTCATTAACAGTTTTGGTTTGAAAACACTGTTCCGTCTTTTCGCGAAAATGCTGGGATTCGATGTTATTATTATAGAACAGTCCGTGAATGTTTGTATCATTTCTTGAACTTTCTATAGCACTCGATTCGAAAATTTTACTTCTTTTCTGCACAAACCATTCAATTTTTTGCTGACACATTTCTGGGGATTTACTTTAAGTAATTTTCTCTTGTCACATAGCAAAAGATTTTGATTCTTCATTTGAGACGCGAAACCATTATAAATAGCTTTTTCGAGGTCAGCTCCAATAGTTTTAGTATTCTAATAGAAGGCTCATAGGTACATATTTCGGTTACGAAACGATTGAAAATGAATTCATCTTTTTCAATGTGAATGAACCTATAAAGGGCTTTTTCCTTCGGCTGTCTCTATACAGTGGTTCTTATAACATGTGTCAGTCACCCAGCTTTCGCAGAAGTTAAATGTTGTGTCAAAGCCTAGTAATTCATTCAAGTCACAACAAAACTTTGAAACGTCATTTAGTTGAATATCGTTACCCATGAAACCGTAATAACTGTAACGTAAACAGGTCTTTGTTTGAAGAAAATCGGCATCATTTTTCTGAAGGTTGAGTAGAAATGCTAGTTGGTCGTCGATGCTTTCATTGCTGTTTATTTCTTTCTCTTTTATTTTGGCACACTATCTGTATACTTGGCGGGTATCTCTGAGCTTATTACTTTGCGAAATTGAAAACATCACCAGAACTATTGTTTATTTGGTCATAAACCTTTTTACTTTCCAATCCTTTTCCAAAGCTAATTTTCAGGCATTTGTCCTTGCGTTTGATAGACTACTGCAAAAATGGGCAAAGTTACATTGATTATTACATGATTTACATGACTGGAAATTGTGACTACAGTTCGTGCTAGTGGTAAGTTTTTAGCTTTACTATACCTTCTATTTAAGGAAAAAAATTTTTCATCTGAAACAAATATCTTTTAGTAGGAGATGGGGTATTTTTTTATTGTAGTAAAATTTATCCTTCTCACGATGGCTACGCTAATCTAGTTATTGTCATAGAAAAAGTTTTAGTGGTATTGCGCGTTTTAGTGGTATTGCACCGTTATCATCAGCGGTTACGTCAGCATGATTTGTTTACGAAGTGCCGCAGATGAAAAAGAAATTTGTTCATATACCTTTTGGCAATAGTATTCTTACTTTTCCTGACCATTTCTTAGAGCCTGAATTATGAATTCTGCAGAATTAAACTTCTTTTCATTGTAAAAATAGGATGATACATTTTCATCATTAGTGGATTCAGAAACTTGATGTTCTTTGTCACGTTAAACCAAACTGTAATAAATATCGAAGGCATTATCTCTGTCAGCAGCACTTGGTAGGCCAATAAAAAAAGCACATCCCCGCAACTAACCATATTCCACAGCTGTTTGTATCAAATTGCATGCGATTTTGGTAGAAAAATTGATATGACGCGCTAGTATCTTCAAATAAGTTTTTTGATTGTTGTTGAATTATCTGCTGCTTTTCAGCGTAACGAGTCAACGTGAATGACTTTAATCACCTTTTTATCTAAAATATAGCCTTGAAAATAGACTCTGTGACAAAGAGGAATAAGAAGATAGTTTTTACCAGCTTTTTGCTGCAGTTTTACTTTTCAAAATACCTTTTAGCTTTGATAGAAGATGATCGATTGTGAACGTATCAGTTAGCTCATTTTTTAGCTGAGCACTGTGCAAGTTTTTCCTGAAACACTTATTTGTCATGTTAAAGTTAAAATTAAATATGGCAACCATGTCTTCTGGAATAAATAAATCCTTCGAGTCCAAAAGCCCTAAAATAAAACCAAATTCTTGCCTTAAAATTTTATTTCTTAATAAAAACCTCACTAGATTTTAGTTTATTTGTCACGCGAGATTAAAATCTTCATAAATAAGTATTGTCTTTTTACAATTCATCATTGGAAAAACCTGCTATAATACCTTGGTAAGAGTGGGTTTTAAAAGCCAAAAAATGGGTTGGAGTGTTTATTTTTTTTGCCAAAAGTGGGTGGGAGTGAATCGAAGCGTCGAAAATATGCGGGAGTAGGTTTTTATTTGTCAAAAAGTGGGAAGGAATAGGGTTTTTTTGCCAAAAATTGGGTGAGAGTGACTTTTTCTCACCAAAAAATGGATGGGAGTGGCTTTTTTTGTCAAAAAGAGGGTGGGTGTGGATTTGAGTTGGTGGGAGTGTATGGGAGCGCTAAATGATAAAGCCCGTTTTTAGCTGAAGTGACTATCTTGTATAAATGTTCTTTAATAATAATAATAATAAAACAACACCATGGTGTTATTAAAGATCTCACAAAACATCAGGTATTTAGATCGGCAGCCTTATTACTCAGAGGAAACTGGAGCCAAGAGGAGATGAGCGAAATCACCTCAAATCAAAGAAATTTTTATCAATTACTGGTAATGCGTAGTAAGCATAAAAAAGGACCAGTTTCATGGCTAGAAAAGGAAACAAACCGTTTTGATTCACCTGCAACACAAAATGAGGTGCTTGAAATCATTACATTGCATGTTTTACGGGATATTGTTAAAGATATACAGTCAGCAGTTTTCTTCTTCATTCTTACAAATGAAAGAAATGATGTTTCTAATACCGAGCAGCTAGTCGTTTGTATTAGGTGGGTTGATAATACTTTGCAGGTACACGAGGAATTCATTGGTTTGCACCCCTTACCGAATACAACATCTGAGAAGATTGTGTTCCTCATCAAAGATATTCTTTTAAGAATGAAATTAAATCTCTAAAATGCCAGTGGGCAGTGTTACGACGGAGTTACATCTATTGCTGGTTTAAATTTGGCGTAGCAACCAATATTAATCATTGAACAAAAAATTTCTGTACACGCACTGATAAGGACACGCGTTAAACCTCGCGGTAGGTGATATTATCAACAACATTCGAAACCCTCGGCACAGCATATGGAATGTGTAAGCTCGTCAAAAAATCACCAAAAAGAAATACCAAACTCGATGCCATCAGAAACTCAACGGAAAACATTTCAAAGTCCGTACATAGTTTTTTTTCCAACAAGATGGAGATGCTCTGGAATCGTTTTTGGAAAAATACCAAGATTTAATGCAGCTTTGGAGATGATTGATACACGAAATTTAAAATATGGTGATAAAGGCAAGGATTCAGAGTTAATGTCTGTAAAGTCGATATTTGATTTCATATTTGGATTCTGTTTAGGACAAGTTCTACTGAAAAAAACCAACTATATAAGTAAAGCACTTCAACGCTGTGATATTTCTGCCGCTGAAGGACAGAATTTGGTTTCTCAAGTTATTACTGTTTTGTCAAAAATACTCGGAGCAATGAAATGTATGAACTTTTTTGGGAACACGTCTTTGGTTATCCTAGCTTGGTGTGTCTGTTCCTGCTAAACTACTATGAAAAAGGAAAGTACCTGACTATTTTCAAAGTACACCAAATCCACAGGAAATATA
This sequence comes from Euphysa ruthae, assembly GCA_035046665.1. Classification (NCBI taxonomy): domain Eukaryota; kingdom Metazoa; phylum Cnidaria; class Hydrozoa; order Anthoathecata; family Corymorphidae; genus Euphysa; species Euphysa ruthae. The sequence continues at coordinate 4,831 of JAUZNK010040766.1, forward strand.
CTATTTTTGTGATTTTCCCAAAGCACATTATCGTCAGTTGTATTTTGGAGCTTTTGATCTTGCTGTTGGTTGAATAAGGCAGAGGTTTGATCAACCAGATTTCAAAGTTAATGTCAATCTGCAGGAATCTCCCCTCAAATCCATCAAAGATGAAAGCTGGGAATTAATTTACACTCATTTTGTCAGTTTTACGCTCAGGAAATTAACGAAAGTCTTGCCACAGCACGCAGCACAATAGCTTTACTCCTTGGCATTGCAAAGTCACTAGGATTTGATACAAATGCTTTAAATATCGTTGAATTAATCTCTTTTCTGAAGAACTTGTGACATTTTAAAATGGTTTTACTCTCCGAAGTTGTAAAGATTGCAGATTGCTTCTCGTCATGCTTGCTACAAATGTGATAAATGAAAGATCTTTCTCGGCCATAAAACTAGTAAAACATTTCTACGACTGACAAAGAAAGATTCTCGTTTCTAAAAAAATGCTTTTAATTCAAACTCACAAAGATGCGGTTGACAAACTTGATTGAAAAATTATTAGGAATATGTTTGTCAATAAGTTTCAAATAAGAATAAAAGTTTTTGGACATTATGATGAATGATAAATAATTTAGATTCATTATTTTGTTTCTTTACCGTGGTTTTATTTTCTTAACATTATTGGAAAACCAAGATTGAGACATAAAAACAGGTATTTGCATTTTTTTTTATACATTTTGTATAAAAATTTCCCGTAAAGGAGATGTTGAATTTAAATTTTTTCCGCCCGTCGGTCCTAATTATCTTAAGTTGCTAATTCAGCCTCCACCCACCCAATATTTAATTTATGATTACGGCACTGTTTAAATATACCGTTTTTCTCTTATTCTCTACTGGAGGATTCTTAACTCCTCGTTTAGCTGATTTCAACCACTTTTAGCAGTTTCATAGCGCCTAATATAACTAATGATGATATCAGATCACATAACCACTCTTTATAAGATTTCAAACTTTTCTATTATATGAAATATTGCTGTAGTATAAGCTATTTGGAAACAAAAGGTATAAAACTCATATTAATAACTCTTATCAGCTATTGATAAAACAAATCTATTGAAGGTGTCCAGTAAACTGTGTGAAAACCTCTTATCGTACATTATGGATAAAACTATGGGGATTTCTATCAAGACATTAAGATCTCTAATGTTAATCATTAATTAAAATTAGGACGAGAAAGTATTCAAGAAGATCTGTCTTTATTTTTCCGATTTTAATTTAACTATAAATTATTGCCTCTAGCCTGTTATTTGTCTCTAGCCTGTTATTTATAAGTCGGCAATCATTTAAAAATAAATTTTATTAAAATTGTGTCGAACAAATTAAACTAACGTATCAAGTTAGAGCCACCAATCACCTTTCACTGTGAAAACTTTAAGTGAGATACAACGCATAGTTTTTAAGATATGGGCAGCAATTTTTAATGCACGAGTTATTCACGTTATTCCCATTGTTAAATGAAACTGGATATTTATTGGCCAAGAGCCAAGAACGGATAAATCAATCAAATTTTACCTAAAAAATTTGTATAGTTAAATTCACTCAAAATTTCCCAAGGGTCAAGACAATCTTGGTCAACTGGGCGGTGTTGGCCCTAAGACCCTGGATATTACCCCAAATCGGGACATTATTCAATCACATAAGACCTATGGATGTAATTTATTATACGAGTTCTATTTATATAAATGAGATAAAATTTTAAATAACTTATGTTTAAATAATTTATGGTGGGTTGACAAGGTTAGATGGCCTCAAATTGGCCTAATTTTGACCAAATTCAACCCGATAAAACCTATGAACCAAATTCTGTCAGATGATAGACCACTATATTGGCTTTACAAACATGCAAAAACTTAGGAAATGGTATTATCCAATAATATTGGTTTTTACTTTTTGCGAAAGCAAGCTGAAGTTCATTTAGCAACAACGCAAAATATTATCTATAGTAAGGAAGATTTTTTTTTGCTAACTCGGCAGATTTTTGAGCCAAAATTTAGGCCAAAATTCGTCCCTAAATTTGGGACTTTTTTTTCAAATCTTTATTTTTATTTCATTATAATATTTGAACTGCAGAGAATAATTCAATTGAGACAATATTGTCTCCCCTCCCCATTTCTTTATTAATAATATTTGAACAGTAGAAAATAACTCAATCGAGAAAATGTAAGACATCATCAATTTAGGCCCCTCTATCGTGGTAATAATATTTTGTGTCTGTTGTTGTGTTTTCTACGCAAACAATATCTATGGAAGAGTGTTTTGTGGCTGTTGGATATTAAAAACAAGTTTTAACTCATTTCAAAGAAATAATAATGTTATAAAGTAATCGAAAGAAGAATAATCAACAATACTTTTTGGTATTGAATATAAGAAAAAAGTAAGATTTTAAATACTTTTGAACTGTAATAAAGCATACATGTATTGCCAACTTTAACTAGTATAAATCTTTATTCATAAAAAAGGTAAAACTTAGCGATAAAAAATTGGATCTAAATAATGGCCTTTAATAATCAAAATGATCTATCGAGATAACCTCTAAAGGATCGTTATTTTCTATTTTGTATATGTTATACTATTTAAAAATCATTGAAAATGTGGGTTATTGTGGCTACTTGTACTGGAAACCATTAAATTTTATATTTCTTTGATTTTGGCTATCATAATATGATAATGATTATGTCACTGACTGACTGACTGAGGAATTTTTTTTTGACTTAACTATGTTTGTTAACATCTTGGATTATAAATTAATGTATGTTTGAAATGTATAGCGAGCTAATACTAGTAGTCTGTTTGTTTTCTTTTGTTTTACATTTCATATGGATGGTCAGCAGAGCAGACTTCCATAAAATTATGATGAAGATAATAACTTAATAGCTGGTCATATAAAAAGGTGCACAAACTGACGTACACTGCTTTATACTCTGGCAGCAATACACAAAATATTCCTTTGCGCTTTAGCCTTAACAATATCTGAAGAAGAAACAATTGAGCGGCAGCTAAAAGCGCTAGATATATGTGGTAAATATGCGGAGTAAGCACGGTGGTCGGACATTTGACTACGGAACAAAATTTCACGAGTTCGACTCTCACCTCTGGCGGAAATTTACTTTCCATGTTATCTCTTAGTTTCTGTGCAAAATTTATTGTATAATGTAAAGCTAGTTCAATTTGTTGTGGTTATTTAGTTGAGTGAATTTCGTAGGCGCAAATGGGCGTTCTCAGCATTCCAAGACCCACCACGTGGGCCCTTCTGCACATATTGTCTCGACAATTTATTGGTTTTCCACTTGTTAAATATAACACTCTCACTCTCATTCTCACAATATCTAATTCCAAAGAACGCTTTTCACCTAATATTTTAGAAAATGCTTTTACGTCAGCAAATTAATTGCGAAGCGCATGTCTTCCAGCTAAAATGTATGAAAAATTAAAACTTGAATCACCTTAAAACATTTTAAACGACATAGTGTGATGCTTGACATCAAATCTCTACTGAGCAGTATGCGTCATAACCTCTTACCCGAGGCTGCTAAATTTATTTGTGATTCAGTTTTCATTTTTTATAAAAAATTAATAGAATAAAATTTTGCTCTTACAAGAGGTTTGTTGTCACAGGTGCAAACCAAGGAAAAAGAATCCCTAAGATAACAAAAGACATTCTCACCTGCTACAATCATAATAGTTTGTTAAAAAGTATATATAATTTGAAGATTGCAGAATATAAATATTTTCGTCTTTGACTGATGGCCAATATTGATGACAGGTCATAGGTTTTGTTGAATATGCTATCAATAATGTTCTTGTTCTAATTTTAAATTGTTTCTCTGTATTAACAAAAAAAATTGGCAGACTTGGTTTCACCCTGGTGCAATTCTAGGATGGAAATTTTTATATTTGTGCATAACGTAACATAACATAATATGATATATATGGAATTATAATAATTCTCATATGCGCTAACAGTGTGTGTAATGGTAACATGCAAGTTTCCCAATTTTGTGCCGCAGGTTCAATTCCCGGCTAGCGCATAGATTTTGTTTTAAACTAAGCATTGTATTTTCTAACTTGGCAATTTTTAACTTTGATTTGCCAACAGCCTTGCCATACTTTCGCAAATCTTTATATATAGATATTTTTTGGAGCTCATTTGGCAGTAATGCGAATTTTTTTTGCTAACTTTTAAGCCGAAATTCTAACCTATTTTTTCATATTTTGTCTCGCCCTTCCATTTCTTTATTAATAATATTTGAACAGTAGAAAATAATTCAATCGAGACAATATCAGAACCAAATAAAAATTAATTTGAATACAGTCAACAGATAATTTTATTTAAACGTTAAACAAAAGAATCATAAACTTTCCATCCGTTTTTTCAGAAGCAACTATTGTTTTAAAAACAATAGATGCTTATAAAAAATGTCTTTTGTAAGACATTGTAATATACCTCAGTCAAAGTATCGACTTATGCTAATTCAATCAATGATAACTCAATCAATGATTTTCTTTACCGTAAGCTGAAATGGGAGCTCTAAGTACACCAGAATCTAACCCGTGAGCCCTTCTGTAATAAATCAGTTCGAAAAACTATTTGTTGGCCCAACGTTAGAAACAAAATAGCGTTGGAAATACCTTGTTCGATTTTGATTTCGATTTCAACTAGAACATTTTGTGCTTCAATGCTTTTCTCCGAAACCTTTAACGGTGAACTTTTCCCTCTGCGAGAGAATGATACTGTGCAATCACAACCCTTTAACGGCGAACCTTTCCCTCTGCGAAAGAATGATACTGTGCAATCACAGCCCTTTAACTGCGAACCTTTCCCTCTGCGAGAGAATGATACTGTGCAATCGCAGCCCTTTAGTGCATGATAACCAGACAACACCCTGCATAAGCTTTCTCTTAAATTATCGTAAATTTTACTTACGTAAATATGTAGTTGACCATTATTCCCTTGAACATCGGTATCTAGCCATATCTTTAATGATGATTGATAAAATAGTTTACAATCTATGGATATTATCAAACATTCTGTATCATTTGTCCGTAAGACAACATTGTTTGGTCTAGCAAGTTGTGACAGATGAAATAACATGCAGCTCTCTTCTTCTTCGTGTGTGCAGTAAAACGACTCAACATTTTTAAGGTAACAAAGATCATCACGAGATTCATATTGGAAGCAGCGATCTCCCTAATTAACATAAAGAATCTTGTTCTGAAAACGGCAGGCAAACTCATCTTCTTTCCATATGTCAACCAAGAGCATTATTAGCTAGAACTTTTTTATCAGTTTCTAAATTACAGTGGCAAAAGTGTTTATCTTCTGGAACTTTATGCTTCCTTCGAACTTTTTTTGCTTTGTACATATTCCTGTGCAAAAATATTTGACTTCATGAAATGGGTAGAATAATAATTTTCTGGTCGAATAGTTTATTTAAATAGATGATAAATCAAATTAAATATATTTTACCTTGGAAAATATGAATTAAAAAACAGCAAATAAATTCACTTCTGTTTTTTTGTGCAAAAGTAATACTTGTTTATTTATAGCTTTTATGTAATTTTCTTTATTTAATTCTAGACCCTATTTTAAGCTTGCTACATCCTAAAATATGCACCAACTAGCCAAATCTTGGCTGATAAACAGCTAGTTCTATAATAATTCCCTTTAAAAAAGTGTAATGGTGGTTTGCATGTATTTTTACACATTTTTTAATCAAGCATTTTCATTGGTCACCGCTATGCTAACTGCCATGAAAAGAACAATAAACAACTTGACGGAACGATGTCGATATTTTAAAGATCTTCATTGTTTGGTTTAAACAATATTATCGTTTTTGTTTGGTCGTTTTTAAACAATGGGCAAATAGAACAATATCATGAAATAATAGTTTTTTTTAACATCCTCCCATCACTGCTACGGAAATCATTGTATGTCTCAATCAGACGTGACAGAAGATGACAACGAGGACGATGAAGAAGATACTGACTGAGAAATTCTTAGACCAAGAAAGATTGAGGTCCGCCAAGCTTTTGAACTTCTGCAGGCATGTAGCCTTTTTCATGATGATGGAGAGAAAATGACAAAGAGAGTTTTGGAGATGTAGAAACTATATAAACTTTCACTGAATAAACACAAACAGCAATCACTGTATTAGACACTTTTTCAAATATTTGTAGTATTTTGCTATAAAAATTATGCTTTTCTTCGCCTTTCTCTCTTTATTTTTTCGTTTTAATTTAAAATCTGATAAGAATGCTTTAAGAAAAAACACTTGTTATAGCGAACTATTGTCCATTTCTTTTCGAGGTTCGTTTAATTTCCGAAATCAATTAGATTTAGAAAATTTTTAACGAACTTGAAAAAATGCACCGAAGAGCTAGTCTCTTATCTAAAATAATTTTCATACTCAGGAGATAACAATAGAATTGATTGGATCATTTTTTAATAATGGAAATACTAGAGGATCTACCTAATTTATGAGATATATTTTCATTGCCAGGCGAAAGTGCCACAAAGTATAAGAATATAGATTTTAAGCGATAAATAAGGTTTCTTTATCGCACAGCTTCTCACTTAACTTCATGCTATGTTTTTCATATATGCTTCCAATGTTTTACTTAAAACGATTCAAACTACAATTTTAACACATTTCAACTTCTGTTTGCCATTTTATGCAAATACAGAAAAGCGGTTTCAAACATTTCAAAGAAAGCTTAAAACGCGATGTATTTATATCTAGTTTGAAAAAATTATGTTAAATTAGGATGAGGAACAAATGGAAATACTACAGTTTTTATGAAAAGGATGTTATTTGTTTTTTCCCCGGAATAATACGCAACACCAAAGATTTGTGTGTATAACATTGTAAAGCTGGAGCTTTTTAATAAAAAGAACAACTTGTGTTTTAGATTTATGAGTATATGAATAGAAGAATGAATCTTCAAAATGAAAATAATATATTTAATTTCAGTTTAATGTGTATTGGGTTTATAACATTCCCTTTACATATCTTAGCACTTTTTTTATTATACAGGGTTAAAAGTAAGTTCGATGAAATTCAAATGACATTTCTAGTGAATTTATGCTTCGTTGAAAGTCAATTCACTCTATTTATTCCCTTTGAGCAATTATGTATTTTATTGGAAAAACCAGCAATCGAAAGATACATCAGTATATATGTGAACGTATGTCTGGCTTTTGTGTATTATTCCACTATGATTTTGTATACATTTAATCGTTTTTGTGAACTTTATTTGAGTATAACCTATTTATTATTCTTGGATCTAAGTCGAGTAATGACATATTTGGTAATGGTATGGCTGATAGCTCTATTAACAGGTATTATACTAATGTCTACTGTGGCTTCAATTACTTACATAAATGTTATGTTATATACAATCGCCCTGCCAGTTCTTAACACTCTTGCGATGGGGGTCATTTTAATGACATATGGCTACATTTCCTATAAATATTACAAATTTGCAAGAATGAATCGAATAATACATTTACAACTTGAATCAAATAATATTAAAGTACCCATACCTGGATTAAAAAGACCAGAGCTTCGAAAGAGAAAGAGGTTTCGCGGCTATTTGATGCCAAGCCTGTTCGTAATAACATTTATTATTTTTATGGTAATACCTGACATTTGCTATTGCTATAAATACATCCGCAAAGACAGCATCAATCAATCCTTTCGGATGTTTGTCGGAATTTCTTATTTCATTGGATTTGTCTCGGATGCTATCATTTATATTTTTCTTTCTCCGATCATTAGATTACAGCTAAGAAAGACTTTTAGTTTCTCAGGGAGGAATGTAATAAATGTTGTCTCACTGGGGATATCAAACTAATCGAAATAATAATTTTACATGCTAAGTGAGGAGCAGGTATCATAAAGAGTGGGGAGATTTTTTTGAATACAATTAGGTAGAAGGCATTAAAATCAACTTGCTTAAGGAAGTTTTGAGGTAGAGTAAATGGTTAAAAATTTTAGCTAAATATTTTTCTAACACTTAGATTCCACATTTACAGAAAAAAAAGCAAAAAACTAAAAAACAATTTTTTGAATTTTAGAAACTGTTCACTATTTTATATATTTTATATAAAACTTTCATTTCATTAAAAATAAATTGAAATGGTGCACGTTTGAATATGCTTCTACATTTTAATTTTTCCAATAGAAATATTTTGGTGTTTGTTTTATAACTGTGCATTATTGGCCTACGTTTCTACAATTCATTTTATCTTGCAACCTTTTTCTAATTAGAATAAATATATTATTTTTGTATGTTTAATTTATATTGCAGTCCAAGAAGATTCAATTAATAGTTGTTTTCAGAGGTTTAATAAGCTTGCATAAGCGGCTATTTCAACTGATAAGCTTTACAATGTTTTCAATTTTGTTTTTAGTATAAATATCCAACGTATAAAACAAACGATATCAGCTTTCAGTGTTTTAAATAAAAACGTGAATTAAATTTTTGATTTAAAATGAAAGTGATTTTGATGAGATTTGTAGATTTCTAGATGGGACACTTTCCGGGAATGAAAGTGCCGAAAAAAGGCCAAGGTAGGCTTAACTTGTCAGCATCTTACCTATTAGCTTTGCAGCAACCACGCATTAATTTGTAGACAACTTTTGAAAACAAAGATTTAAATGTCTACAAACGATCTTAAAGTTAACAAAAAATTTTTAAATAATTTGAATATTTTTACCTTGACTTTTAAGCACACAACAAATCTTACGCTATATTAATATATTATAAAATGTTTTATAGTAATCTTAAACTATGTTTACTATTAAGCAACTAATTAGTTGCTAAACATTCGATATGAAATTTTCCAACGAAAAAAAAAGAAGAAAAATATTTAAAAATAATTCTTCTTCTGGAAATTATAATCTTCCTGCGTATAATAAAATTGATTTTATTACAATTAGATATTAGCTAATAATGAATATATAAAGGTTTGCGAAAGCACGACAAGCTTAATGGCAAACCGAAGTTAAAAATAGTATGTGGTAATCTTTTGCGAAAGCAAAAAAAATGAGCTTTGCAGCAGGGCCTCATTTTTCAACATCACGAAAATTTCTCTATAGTAAGGAGGTTTTCATTTTTGCTGACTCCGCAGATTTTTCGGTCGGAATTCGGGCGAAAATTCGTGCCTAAATTCGTGTCTATTTTTTCATATTTTGTCTCGCTTTCCCATTATTTTATCTGAATTATGACCCTAATTCCTTAAAAAAAAATATTTCTGTTTTTTTATTAAAACAGTGTATAGAACTCACATTATGCAATTTTTTGCAAAAAAAAATTATTTGATCCAAATTGGCGAATGATGCCATATGGCATCATAGGGAAGCAATGACCGAATCATAAATTTTTTGACAATTTACAAACTCTATGGCTCTGGTGAGATATAAAATAATGTATGTAATTAAGTCATAAAGTGCAAAGAACCCTTAGTATAACTATGTGCAAGTGTGAATCTGGGCTTTTCAGGGTACCGTAACAGTTTTTGGATCTACAGAAGATGGAAAATAACATTTTGGAAAAATTACTTAAGCTAAACTAATATTACATGAGTTCATGAACACAATGTCAGTAAGGTATCTTTTTTGAAGTCTGTTTAGTACGAAATACATCTGCAAATCACTTAAGTTCGTGCGTGGAATCGCTTGAAACAAATATTAAATTTTCACAAGCCATTCGCTAGTACATTTGACATTTGTAACAACGGCTTTTATTACTGATTGGTATTGGCCAATGACCTACTCCGTAGTAACGTACATCATGAAAAGGAATTAGAACAGCTACTTTCCTTTCTTCATTGTTCACAACAACAATTTTTATTTTTTGTTAGTCTACCTCTGGAACTGCTGGTCACATTCTTGTTTGTTTTTACAAGACTTTCAACTAACTCATATTTTATTTTAAGCTTTCACAACTTAAAGACAAGCAGCATTATTTATTTTAGAAGCTGTTTTATACGATCTTTTAGTTTATTCCATGAGCTCAATATCAACATAATTGGAAGTCAACTGCACCACACTGTTATCAAGTCACTTTACTATGATGATGCCATAGTTGTTATTGGCAGAGTAATCAGATACACCCTTTGCAGATTTCCTTAAATCTTTATTGGACATCGTTGCAAATAATTAGCTCTAATTTTCCAAATAGCCAACAATGCTTCTTTTTTTCAGAAATATCTTAAGATCAAGTGTAGTGAAACAACGTTCAAAAATAAATTTGTGTCCAGCATGCCTTGGCAGTATGACGAAAAGCTTAGCAACAACTTGTGCACTTTTTGTAGATGCCTGTAAGGTATTATTTAATTTGATTCCCCCGCTCATATAGGTAAAAGCCGTACATGAACCCACTAGTACCTGCCATAACTAAATTTTTAAAACCCATTTTCTGGTTCTTGAGATTGTACTGTCTAATTTTAGTGTATTTGGTTTTTGATGGCATCATTTGTTCATCAACTGCAAGGAAATCCTGTTCTACTTTCACTAGAAGAATATCTTCTAGTACAGCTTCTAGAATTGGCTTTATTTTGAAAATTTTCTCATTGAAATCATGCTCACTGTCTTTATCAAACAAATGGATATAATGTCTCAATAGGTCAAAACGATTTCTTGGTATTGCATCTGCAATAGTTGGGAAACACAACGGTCTACACCAAGGTCAAAACGATTTCTTGGCATTGCATCTGCAATAGTTGGGAAACACAACGGTCTACACCAAAGTCAAAACGATTTCTTGGCATTGCATCTGCAATAGTGGGGAAACACAACGATCTACAGCAATAATTACTGTATGTTTTTATCTCCCATCAACATTTCCATTCCAATTAAAGTTTTTATTTCATCTACATTTATTTATATCTACAGATTTAACAGATTTTCTGCACACTGTGCAAATTTGTTTGATACACTATTGTCTCTAACAACGTGTCAGGGAGAAATATAATAAAACACTGAAAAGGTGATAACAAATTTTCTGGAAAATCTTTTAAAGTCCCTGTAAATGTTATAGTAAATCTCGGGAAAACGCTTTTCTCCATCGATAAACATGCTTACCACTAACTGCAGATAATTGAATATCATCCTCATCACTTGTGGATTCATCTTCAGAAGTACCGTGATCACTTTCTGCTGCCAGTTGTACTTCATCATGCTGGCCAGTGCCTTCATCATCAGATAACTCTGAGAGCTCGGGATTATCAGCATTAGTCACAAAATATAGTATCTAAATTACATTGTTGCATTTTTTGTTTTTTTTTTTTTTTCTGAAAGATGAAAAACGGTATTTATCACGTATACATATAGAATCAGTAAATTCACCTTAGAAACAGAATGTTCATTATAATTAGCGATATTTTTTTTTTTTAATTATTTATTTTTTTCGTCATAATGGGGGAAGGTGATCAAACGTCAAATTTTTTAACAGATTGTCACGCACGTTTTTAGCGTACTTAGAGCTCCCATTTTTGCTTACGGTGTATAATCGCTCAGCCGAACAACCATAAACTTACCGTACCGAATCGAATGCTATTCATAAGCTGAGTGGGTGATACCAGGGTTTAAATCCGGAACCTTACGGTTGGAATTTAAATGTCTTACCAATTGAGCTATCCCGGTACAATTTTACTAAAATATAGGCAGCATATATCAATTATAAATATAGAATCAATAACTATCACTCAAGAAAATGGTTTTTTATCAAAAAAAGTGAAAAGCATAAAGCTGACAAGCAGAGCATACACACACCTATAGCCAATGTTTAACTGCATAACATCACAGTGATGCCGTAAGGCATTATTTACTTTCGAAGATTTTTGTACATAACAACATTGATACCATTTGGAAAATTTTCCATCTCAAAAATAGAACGATAATATAAACTTTTATATTCAAGTTTCTTGGCAAATAAAGAAATGTACAGATCAAAACCTATAAACAAAATATTTTGACAAACAGAAAATCTTGAAAAAAGAAATTGTTGAGAAGGAAGTCAAAGATTTCTGTTCTTCCTCTTTCCTGACATATTTTTGTAAGAATAGAAAAACTCATGCTAGTTAATTAATAAACACTCCTACACAGAGACTTTCTCGGGATTTTCCAGAATTTCAAAGTCAATGACGCTATATGGGATCACTGGAAATAAAAAGTTAATATTTGATTTCGCGCCTTTACAAAAGTTGGTGTTGCAAACTGTAAGTTAAATTTAAATTCATTTTAAATTGAAATATATTTTTTGTTTAAAAACAATATTTATATTTCCACTATGTATGCTATATTCCATAAATTTTTTTTTTTTTTTTTTGGAAGAGTAGATTATACAA
>JAUZNK010040777.1:0-17220 GCA_035046665.1 Euphysa ruthae
AAAACTTCTAGAACACTTTCCATATTTAAATCGAAAGTAAAGTCCATACTTATACACTGTAACTGCAAAATTTGTAGGCAATAAGTTTTAAAATATTGATTTATTATAACATAAATAATCTATATGTATTTATATACCTTTTTAATTGTTAAAATTAAATTAAATTAGTTTTTGTTTTTGGAAATTAGATTTGTAAATTTATCCAATTTGAAATAAAGAATACTTACTTACTATAACTATGGAATTACCTAAATCATAAAAATTTGAATATCTATAAATCACAAGCTAAATATCTTCAACAGAAAAAAGGTAGTATTGGCAATGAAACTAGGAAATTTAGCTGAAAATTACAGCTTCTTAGTTCTAGATGAGGTGCAGGGTTTTAATTGGAGCAGCCTTCAATGTACTTTACATCCAGTTGTGCTTTACTACAATAATAACAATGTGTTAGAGCATAAGTTGTTCTGTCTAATCTTTGATGATTTGAAACATGATGTTGATTTGGTTCATCAAGTACAAAAGGTGATAGGTGATATTAAAGCTGTAATGCCCTAAATTAACAAGATGGACAATACAAGAACAAAAATAACTTTAAAAATTTGTGCATGAATAAAGAAAAATTTGATATAGAGGCTCAGTGGATATTTTACTATCAGCTATGGAAAGTCTCCATATAATGGTAATGGGGGTATAAAAAAAAAACGTGCAACAGCAAGAGCCAGTCTTCATAGGCCATTAAATAGATAGATTTTAGAGCTAGTAAATAGGTATACATTTTGTGTTTCATACTTCAAAGACATTGAAATGATATATGTTACAAAAGAGTGAATGTTACATGTTAAGGAATACATTAGTTAATTGATATGAGGGCTATTGATAATCCCAGGTACACGTTCTTCTCACCATTTTACACCTATAAAGATATGCAAACTAGTGAGAATAAAATTTTTACATTTAACGTCGATTTTCGATTATAAACTTTTTAATTTGGAAGAAGACCTGAAAGATCTTATCATCAAATCGGGCAGTGTGTAAATTTAAAGCTCCCATTTTTCAGCGATAAATGTATTTTTGTTATACTCTTAACTGCAAATTTTAGGTAACTAGACTGATCATAATATGTATCAGCTGCATAAATATCGTGTGCTCCGCCAGTTATAGCTAACCGTAACCTTTGAGTAGCCAGAGAAAACCTGTGCTCGGTATATTTCTCATAATACTCCAATCTTTCGGAGAGACTTCGTTCAGCTCTTTCATCTGAACAGCGTGATAACCCACCTAAAGAAATTGAATATTTATGAATAATTTTGCATCACAGAACAATAGTATAACGCTCATGAAAAATCAGAAGAAGTTGTTTTACCAAAACTTCAGTCAAGTCTTTGAATTAGGTTTCCTAAAAAAATTATTTACTTTTAAAGGAATTATTTTCAAGGCTCTATTATATAATATTGTTATTTTAAGTACCGGTCTTCTCAAACAAACATAACTGAAATTAAAGAAATTGAATTAAATTTGTTTTATATCGCAATGGCGAATTTCATTACAAAGAAAACACTTCTGTTTACTTTTCAAATGAGGTGCGCTAGAACGATTGGTGTTATTGGCAGGTGATATGTCTACTTTCATACCACATGCAACTTTATCTGTATCTTCAACTTCTGCAAAACCATATTTCTTAGTATAATAATCAATTTCCATCCGTTAGTTAATTCTACAGTTTTTGTGAACTACTCCAAATGCATTATCGGTGTTTTTTATTTTATCTTGCAACTTTGTATAAAGGTATTTGTCATCTGCCACTAGAATATTGACTTTCTGCCATTTTTCACTAAATAGTTTAAAAGCCATCCATCCATTATTAGTAAGGTTAGATGATTTATCATCTTTACCATATTTTTTCTCACAAATTATACATAATTCTTCATCATTACGACTAACATTTAAAAAAGAAACTTCTGGAAAAAAAAATATTTTTAACAACAACACCAAGGTTTATTTCTGAAATAATAATATTATTTTTTGTGCCTACCATGGGTGGTCATATGGTCATAATATTATTTTTTGTGCCTATCATGGGTGATCAAGGATTTATTTCTCCTTTGGCATAATTTTCTAGATTTCAGTCCTCCATTCCCCTTCCTTTCCACCCTTATTCTTCCACCCTTCTCACCTTCCGCCCAGGCACGACCACCATGGTTGGAGTGGCAGAAAATTTTTTGATTTATGGATATTCTAGATTGGCTATGAGTGATAAACTTACAAATAAATATTAATTTGAATGTAACGGAATAAAATACAAAAGTCATTTTCAGCTTTTAGCTTTTTATATCTTATTAAATATTATCTAAACTAAGCATAAAGACTTTTTGCGTAAAAAATAAGATGACTGCACGCACGTGTCTGATTGCATTTTCCATATCTGAAAACTTCCGTCGTATACAAACTGAAACAAGCAAAATAAAAATCAATACATACCTATTAATGGCAACACAATATACTATTATATTCGTTAAATAAACAAACAAGGAAGGTATTTGTAATAAAACTAAATAACAGATTTTCTATTAAAGACAACACTCTGGAATAAATCTGGAATAAATTCAGAACAAAAAAAAATATAACCTACAGTACTGACAGATTTAAATCAAACACGGGTGGCACTGATAACCTGAATTTTGTTTTACGTCATCACGGAAGAAACCTAAACGCAATGGAAAAAACGTCAAAATATAATATGAGAAAAGCAGCCTAATAAATAAATTAGAGGGCTTAAGAATATTTCCCTGAATTTTCGAAAACCTTTCCTGACTTTTTTTAAAATTCTGACATTCCCTGAAAATTCCCGGGAGCTCTCAGTTAGTTAGAGAGGTCACTCAAAATTTCAAAATGATCCACTTCATCCAATTTTAGTCTCACCTTTAGTCTACGTTGCATTTCCCCTCCCTTTGCATCTAATTTTCTACATTGGTTTTCTTCATCCTCCTGTAATTGATTTTTTTTTTTGTATTAATTCGGGAAATCTTTCCATGATATCAGCTAACGTAACATCTAACTCTGAGTCTTCTGCAGGACTTATCCTATTGGCATTCGCGTCTTCGTTTTGCCTTTTCTCCGAAGATTTCTCTAGGACTTTATATCTGTCCTAGATAGCTCGCCGAACTTTAATTTAATTTAAACTTCAGAGTTTCCAGTTTATTGAGTTTCTTTTTGGAAATATCAAGTGAAATATGAACAAATTTTACTGGATTTCAACTGATACTTGGCTGTCATATCTTAATGACAAAATTTCAAAAAGTTTTGAAAAGGGATATCACACTGGAATGACATTTATTGATCTCCAAAAAGCCTTTGACAAAATAGTGCATTCTGCTTGAGAAATTAAAGTTCATGTGACTTTCAGAAAATTTAGTTTATTGGTTCAAATACTAACTTTCAAATAGAAATTAAAAATTGATAAAGAACTTTCCAATGAGAAAATTGTGAAATTTGGATTCCCTCAGATATCAATCTTTGACTCTCACTTGTTATTTGCTCTGTGTTAATGACATGAAACAAGCAATAGAATGTGAATTACTTCTCTATGAAGATAATTCTTCTCTAATTTTTCAAATAACAAAAATGTAAAGGAAATAGAAAAAATTTTAAACAGAAATTCTCCCAACCTTTTTAAGTGGTTTGTTGATAACAAACAACGAAGAATATACTTCTGAGAAGGTAAAACTAAAAGCATTCCTTTTTCATTAAAAATGAAGATTAAAAAATCAGATCCATTGAATTTAAATTTTAGTGACGCAACCTTTAACATACTCAAGCAAATACCAGGGGTGTATATTAGATTCTTAAACTTAATTGGAGAGGGAATTTTGTAAACAAAACTATTTTTAAACTTTGATTTCTTTACAGGAAACATTCTTTTATTAACATCAGCTTATCATGTTCTGCCAGGTGTCAAAAGAAAAATACATAAGATTTGAATAAATGTTGAACAGTATTATGCAATAAACTGGCTGCCTGCTTATCTATTTATGGCTATTTTTTAAGACTAAGGTTTATTGCTAGTTTGGTTTTTTTGTCCTTCTTTATCATTATTATATTTCATCCTATTTCTTATTGTTTTCCCTAGTTCAATTACATTTTTTCCTTGACATGAATAGTTTCACAGGATTTTCATTAGTCTTATTTATCTGTTATTCTTGCCAATTTTCTCGTCTTTTGTTTTTATTCTGTTGTCTCGTTCGGGTATGATGACATTGGTCACTAGAATATTTTCCCGATTAAAGGCTGTCAATATTTTATCATCAATTGTTGTATATTCAATTTCGTTCCTTCAACCCTATTAACATCGCTGGCGCAAAGTGCCCACGGCATTTTCATTTAGCTATATTTTGTTTATATTTACGGTACGGTCGTGGAATTTTGTGATTTTTCCTAACTTTTATTAAGAACTAAAACTGTCGAAAATTTTATTGAAACTTTGCAAAAATTTTCCAGAAGTAAAGCAATTCTTAACTTGAAGTAAATTTCGAAAAAAAAAAAATATAAAATATGTATATATTTTGTGGACATTTTGAGCTGATATATATTTTCCATGCAAATAATAATTGGAAAATAACCCGTTATGAATTCGGACCAGACCGGATAATCAACTTTACAAAGCAAATTTTGGAAATTTCTGAAACACATGAAAAATCAAATGCTGTAATATCAAATCTCTAATTACAGTAAATTTCTCCCAACATAACAAATAACAATAGGTACACCTGTATTTATAACAAATAGGGCAAGTAATTATTCTATAAACTCATTTTCAGGCACATAAAACTTTGACAAACAAATAAAAGTCGAATTTAAAAATTGAAAATATTGGTTGAGGTACTAAACTTTTATTATCTTTCAGTCCTTTTGAATACATTATATAGCGATATACATGTAGTCTAGCTTTGTATATTTGATTTATAACAAAAGTTTTATTTCTAATGAAATTCTTAAAAATGACAAACACTTTGTTTTTGATGACGTAATAACAGTTGCATATCATGTCATCATGTCATTTTTAGCAAGTCATTATGTTTGAATTGAGTTGAACTACTGGTGTGCTAAGTTATTTAACAATTTAATATCTAAAAGAATAATTGGTTTTTTTAATTCATGATGGAGCTGTTACTGGTATTCTTGGTTGGATTGATAATGAAATTGACGTTGAAAAAATATTTATTAGTAATTTTATAGATGAGGTTTGGTCAAATGAAAGCGGAGATAATTATTTTGATTGATTGATTCCAACGTTGCAGGGCCATATAGGAAACTCGTTAGGAAAAAAAACTCGTTCATGATATATAGTGTGCTTTGAACGACGGAAATCAATAAAATTTGCATTTGATAAATGGCAAAGGCAATTGTTAAACATTTCTCAAACCACATCTTGATCCTGTGAATCACACTCTGATGAAGAGCAAACACTTGTCCGCCTGATGAAAAGTCAGCTACAGCACTAAGTGGGATAAATATTCATGTTGAATCAAACATATGGAATCATTTACCAGATAAAATCGTAGAAATGATTCATATACTTCAAAAAAAAAGTAAATAAAAAAATATATCATTATTTGCTTCCTCTTGTCCATATCCAATTGTCCGAGAAGGATCACCATAAATTGAGCAGATACAATGCTCATCTCAAAAGTTTCTAACTACAGAAAATTTAGATAATCTTGGCTTTTGTTCGAACTCGAAAAGCATTCAATGTTCTGAGTTAGAAGAATTTATTGGAAAACCATCCTGCCATTATCAAGGATGAAACATCAATCAAGGCGCCAAGCAAGGAAGAGTTCTAGCTCAGTAATGATTTATATTTTCTTAAAAAAGAAGAAACTGAATTCCAAGAGCGCTTGGTTAAATGATCATATAATGGATGCTGCACAAAAGTTAATATAAAAAACACTTAGGGATGAAGGTAACTATCACTCTGTGTTAAATATTCAGAAAAATGAAGGAAAACCTTTCAACCCGGTTTATCAGAACAACATCCGGCTTTTACATGACTATAGCTCGTATCGGTTACTCAGTTTCTGCTCAAGTCGCCGGGTTGAAATATGTGATAGTTTGAAGTCGACCTTAAATTGTTAATCCATAAAATCTGTGTACTCGTTGTACAAGCATGCGGCGGAAGAATTCGAAAAAGTTTTCCCAACTTTTTTTACCAGTCCATAAGCAATCAGACGGATTTAATTATATAATTAATGATAATTTAATTGTGGTCTTTTTGCTATCCCTTATGCTGCAGAGATTTTGGATGGAAAGTCACCAATGGAAGCTAACTTTGATGTTAAAAAAGTTCGAAAACTTCTAGTAAAAGGTCTTGAACAACAGAAGTTAACACCTTTCCACAACTCTTAACCCTAAAATTGCAATTAACAATATATTGGTAACATATTTTCAACATCAAACCTGTATTCTTAATTTTAAATCCCTATATCATTTGCTTTGCTCACGTTTAAATTTTTTATTCATTGAACTTTAGGCACTCCTACTTCTAGAATATTTTCAAAATCTTAAAACATTTATGAATAGTTTTCACAGGTTTGTTTTCATTATTTTCCATTAATTTTTCAAATTTTATATTTGTTATTTTTAACAGATTTCACAAGAGCATAATAAGAAATAACTTTCATTTCAGTTCTCAAACAGTTGAAGAAATTGATTTAGGAACTTTTCCTTATATAACAAAGTTTTAAGAAAAGAAGGCATTGGAACCTTAAAAACTAAGAATGTTTAAGAACACACCAAGACCATAAAATAAAATGTAAAGCACAAGAAATAAAAATAATTTGAATGGGTGAATTTATTTGAATTTAGTTAAGCCATTCCTTTATTAGCGGTTTCGACTTCAGACTCTTGTTAACAAGCTGCTTCCCCTTCTGCGAAAGGTTTGAAAGAGGAGTCATAATCCACTAAGGGAGTAAATTTTTCCTAGAAAATATTAACTCTAGGGAATCTTTATTCTTTAGTTTAAAATAATTTCGGAATTAATATTTAATAGTTCATTATAACTCGAGAGTCAATTTAAACTAGCTTATAATCATCAATTTGGAGAGTTAAAAACTTCGGATGACACCAGATAACAAACAGATATATTGGAAGAAAAATTTCAAACTGATTGCTCAAAATGAAAACTTATATGAGTGTACAAAATAAACATATTTATGCCAAAAATCTAACTACAGAGATGCAGGTGCTGATTGGTTTGTACTTTCTTGGCTTTTATGGGCTTAATCATCATAAAATTAATATTATTTGTAGGGAAATAGTAAGCCCACCAATTTTCAGTGCCATTTTTTCAAAATATTGAGCAATGTTTCTTTCAGCATCTCTTTCTTTTATAGACCAAGGAGATTGCATGCAGAGCTTTCCAAGAGATAGAATTGCTTCTTCTAGCCCATATTTTAATAGTTTGGTGCTAATTGTTCAAAATATGTGCTGCCTTCAGCTGATTTTATCATTTATGAAACATTTTTCAAGCGCCACCAAATCTCTTTCAAGTAATACATGCTACACAAGTATGTATTATTATAATAATCGGTAAATGATGCTAATTTTCCGTTCACGTACAAAAGACACTGTACACTGGCAAATCTGCTAATGGAGATGAGTCTTAGTACGTTGGTTGTGTGATGCTTTTGGTCAATCCAACAGAAAGCGATATCAGTATAAACGGACGAAATGCAGAACAGATATCAACTTCATTAACATTACTCAAAGAGAACCACAATCATCAATTTCATCTCCCCGTTACTCTCACTGTCTTTTCTTCCACCATGAATGGATTTGAGTATGGTACCATAATTCATATTTGAATGTAATATGAAAGTCAGCCGCAACTACCAATGTTTCCTAAATTTTATTTTCTACTGTTAAGTAGATGGACGGCCATGGCTCGATTATTTTTAATAAAAATGCAGTAAATGACGTTTTTACTGAGATCGAATTTGGTAATTGGAAAACTTGGCTTGACGTGAAATACAAAGGCTTTGGCCAGTATGAATGAGTTTGTAAAATTAAAGTGGGAACCAAAAAATTTACGAGACAATATTTCCAGAAGGGCCAACGTGGCGGGTATTAAAGTTCTTAGAACGCCCATTTGCGCCTACGAAATTCGCTTAACCAAACAACCCGATAAAATTGAGCTAACGTTGCATTACGCAAAGAGTTTTGCTCAGAAACTCAGGGATAACATGAAATTTCCGTCAGAGGTTGTAGTCAAACTCGTAACTTTTGTTCCATAAGCAAACGTCCTACCATTGTGTCAACTCCGTTATGAAAACTATACATTTTCTGAGCGAAATAATGGTCTACCATTTTAAGTTTTAAGGAGACGACAAGTGTTTAGACTTATATCGATAGTGTATAAATTTTTACAAGGAGTAGAGGATTTTTTTTTTCTTAGATACGATTAAAACTCGTGTATTACAGATGTAGCCAAGATAAATAGTAAGTAAGTATTTATTCACTATCAATAAAAACACGACAAAATAACAGTTAAAAATTTAAATATAATACAACAATGTAAACAATAGGGCCTGTATTTAAAGCTGGTATAAGCACAAGAAAAGTCAAAGCTTTATTTTCATTGTTGTCAGAGGGCAGTCTGTTAAAATATGTAATATGCTTATTTAATATATATAACATAATATGCAGTATTTAATTTTTATCTAATTAAACCAGAATCGTATTTCTGTTTTAATTTTGCAAGGAAATGTTTCTTCACATTATGTTTGAATGTACTAATAACGTTACTAGCCAAAAAAACATATATATTGTCAAGTGATGTATAGAACCAATACTAGCAGGACTTTTTAAAGAAAAAATACACAGCATGAATCAGACTGTTCGAATTTTACACGACCATGACTGGTGGCACATTTGATAAGGATCACGAGGAAATTCAGGTTGATGTTATCTAGTTCATTGAATCTATCATTTGTGAAATTGAGCAGAAGGCGCTTAAATGGTTTCATAATGGAAGAAAAATATTGATTTGAGTAAACTTCGCTTATTTGTAATGAAACGCCATGCTGAAGTTACCTCAATATTGACTGTGATATACTGAGTGTCAACCACTGCTTTTTTTGCTTCTGCCCGCGTGGAAAATACAATTTCGTTATTAAAAATTGATGTACCCCAGCGACGCTCCATGAGCACTAGTGAGTCAGGGCAGAAATTTTTGTATTTTGAAAAGAAAATTCTTATGTCGATCACTTTTTAAAAAGACGACAAATTTCTAAAGAACTTACAACTCTGCTGAACCTCCGCTGTTTTGGAATTCCATCTGCCCCTCAGAACATTTCAAATGGCATTGGTGCTGCTGAAAACCCCAAAAAAACGAGAGGAATTTGGTTATTTTAAAGCTTAGCATAACATATTACATGAACTAAAAAATCCAAAGAACGAGCGGAATTTCGGTTATTTTGAAGCTGCCTATAAATTCATTGTTTTAACAGCTATAATGAAATATGAAAATCGAAATGAAAAGGAAACAACCGGTTGCTCTCCTTCACTGCTCGACCATACGAATAGCTTTCACTATATCGTTGCTCTCATTTGAGCAGATATAAAAACATTGTAGTGTCTAATAGAAAATTACAAAAAAATAACATTTGAAATCGGCTTTGATTTTGCAAATGCCTTGATAACGTCTTATCGCAAAGAAGCATGGTTGGTCTTCGCAAACCATAATTGAAGATTGAATACGTCTTGCGGTCGGCTTATGGCTGTTTTTTTTTAATTTTTCTTATATCTCCAACTCTATGTTGAACTTTTATATCAACCGTAGAAAAGAAATTACGACAATTTAGTATCTAGCATGGACGCAAACGTTCATTGCTGAGAAAAAAAAGTAGTTTTAAACTTCTTTCTTGATTTAAGATTTGTCCGAAAATGCACTAAAATACATTTTTTTTTTCTTGCGATAAATTATCCACCACTAACAAAATTTTTATTTTACATTGACTTTTTTAAAAGCCTAATTAAAATTAATTCTTTCATTGTTCAAAATTTTAATCCTCTCAAGTAGTAAATAGATAAATATTTAAATATATATTTAAATAAATATTTCAAAAATATTTAGTACATTTTAATCTTTACTCTTTACGAATTTATCTATCCTTTATTTTTTCGATCTGCCCGAATAAAATAAAGGTTAATTTGGGAATCTTAAAAGCTTGTTTATTAAATATTCAAGGAGGCTGCTGACATTATTCCATCTAGATTTAAAGCGACAAAATAGCTTTAAGAAATATCTTACGAGAAAATTTTATCCGTATATATTGAATTGATACAATATGGCGACTAAACAATTAGTCTTTTATATCGAATTTATAACATTCATATTGATATATAATAGATAGGAAACTATAATAAAAAAAAAAACATGTGCAATTACACTCTAATTTATTTCAAATTTTTTTGGCTTAAAACACACAGGTGTTTTAAAACCTTGAAACAAACCATGTGGATGAATCAATAGCAGCTGAATTTAGCCAAAACATAGGCATATTTTTTTTAAAAAACTGGATCAAATTTTCAGGTTTATATAAGGTTTTTATACAAGAAATATTAGAGGATGATTTTTAAAACATAGGAAAGTTAAAATCTCAGTTTTTTTGATTTTTTTTAAAGCTTTTAATAGATACTTAGAAATAGGATGAGGAAGAACCCCTTACAGAAAACAATTTACTACAGAGTAATTTTACTAAATTCCTCGCAAATAAAAAATCCTGGAAAAAACAAGCCCTTTTTTTCATTAAAATATTTCTCCTCACTTCAAAACCCCCACATCAGCACTCTCTCCCCCTGATTCTTTTACGAAATGTTTATCACATAAGTTCTACCACCACATCGTAAAATAATTGTCCGTCAATACCTTACATAAGTGAAAGGAACTTTTGAAAAAAACAACTGATTTTATAATTCAAGATATATTATTTTTATATTATTTATTAAAACAAAAAATATAACTTTCAAAAATTTAAGAACAATTAAAAAATCAACATAAGGTGAAATAATTCATATCAATTTACAAAATTACAATAGTTGTGATACCAGGAAAGACGTAAAAGAAAGACATAAAAGCCAGAACTTGGTATAACCAACATAGAGATTGAGAAACAATGCCAGGATTCAAATAGCCTATAAGGTGGGTCTGGGAGAGAGAAAAGGAAAAAAGAAGAAAGAAGAAGAACCTATAACTCTGGGAAATGTGTGACAAAGTCTGAAATGTCTTTTCCAACTAAAAAGATAAAATTACAAGGAGTAATTCAAATTTCTTTACAATTTTAATTCATTAATTTAAAATAACAAAGGAAAAAAGTGACTCCTGTGGGATTTCTTTTTATTAATAAGGAAAAATAGGGGGAGGTTATAGGCACATAGAGAAGGAAAAGGGAATAGATTATGGAAACGAAAAGGGGAGAACGATGGTTAGGAGGCGGAAATGAATAGTTGGAGCATTAGGAAGAAAAAATAAATCTATTGTAAAAATAATTTTAATATACCTATACAAGAATAGAGGCAGTGCACATTTTTTGAAAACTACAAGAAACCGGGTAAGGTTTGAGACACATTGAACCATTCCTTCACTTGCATAGGTTCTATAGCCTAAAATGTTAACTAAAGAAAGTATTCGTTAACCATTTAAAAACTTATGAGGAAAAAACAACGGAAAGCAAAAATTTTATCGCCGAAAAAACCCTTTGGCAGGAACCAATCATCTCAGCCAATTTTCATATCATTTAATTAAATCCCATTCGATTCTTAAATTTGTAGAATTAAACAATTTTTCTTTTTATCAAATGCGATTCAGTGATTCGTGCCAAAGAACTATCTTTGCATATGTCATCTAAAGATGCAATCTCGTCCATACAAGACAGTATGTTACTTAAATGGGAAATGTACATCAGTGCGTATCTCAGTGTTTTAATTTTAGATAGACCACGATCCTCTTTACCATACATGGGAACTTTCTGTCTTAACTGTTCAAAGGCAGTATTAAGCTCCGCGACCCGACGTCTTTCAAGTAAATTTGCTACAGTCCGACTGCGGGACCCCTTAGTTAATCCCTTTACATCAGTGTGCTCTTCTATAAGTTTTTTATTCGGTTTTTCAAGCGCGTGCTCCGTAATTTCTTGGAGTTCCTTTACTAAGGATTTTGTTTTCTGCGTTTCCTGTTGTATATAGGGTCTTTCAGATAAAGAACTTCGTTTAGATAAGCTGGCGGATTTATTTATAGTCACGTCGCCTATACGTAGAAAATCCCTGTTAATTCGGCATTGAGCACAAAAACATTTTTCACTAGGGTTATTTTCGTGTACTCTAGTATACACACGTTCGTAACTCTCAAGCGGTGAGACATAACGCTTTTTGCACACTTTGATGCAAAATTTATTTTCGGGTCCTGTAGTGTACTCTTGCATACTTCCATAGTTTTCACATGATGAAATGTATTTCGAGCGTTCATATCTGTTACGTGAAGAGCAACAAGGCTTTGTGCACACTTCCAAACGCTCATACTTCTCACCTGATCGTTCTTTCAAAGGTGGTATTGTTGTTAAAGCTCTATATCCAATACCTACACTGCCAGTAGAAGAAGAACTTGAAGCAACACTTAATGAACGCGAATATGAAGGTGAGTAATTAGGCGAGTACGGATATTCAGGAGAGCGAGGGTGATATTCAGGCGAGTAAAGATTTGAAGCACAAGAACACTTCGGGTCATTGCATGAACTATATGAATTCTTACATCGTTTTTCTACTTTGGAAAACGCTGATTTTCTTTCGTTAATATTTTCTTTAAGATCAGCTCGTTTCTTCAATTCAGACGTTTTCTTGCTTAACAATCTATCTACAAGAAAATTTGATTTTCCACTTTGGTTTAGTTTTTGATTTATAACTTTTTGGGTATCCGCTGTGGCCATACTCAGAGAGTTTTCTAAAAAAGAACATAATAATATTAATAATAAGATATGGGACTTGTAATGGGTGTGATCTGTCACATCCGTTAAAAAAATAGAAATTTCTTTTGATATATATTTTTGAGATATGCCTTGATCCTTATAAAAAAAAATTAGAATTTTAACTTTCAGTCTCCTGATCGATTACACACTAAATTTATATAAAGAATCGTTTTCCTTACCAGTATCCCTTCAACATTAAAATAGTATTATACTTCTTTTAACAAATTGATAACAAAAACATAAATATTCGTTCTCTTACGTCCGCTGTGTTGTTTCTTTTTCAACGTGTTATGCTTAAAACACGAGTAGAAGATTACTTAGTAATTTAAAATTTTCAAACCATCTGGCAAATAAAAAAATATAAATAATGAAAGAAAAAGAGAAAAACATGAAACAATTAAACAATAGATTTCTTTGGTTTTTTTCACTCATATTATGAGAAACATCTGGGAGGAAATCTATACAAAAATACACATTAGTATACATACATAGAGTATCGCTGTATAGGAAAAGATCTAGATCTTCATGAAAAATGATCTTCATCAAAAAAAAAAAAAAACGTGCTTTAAAATCCATCATACAACTTCATTTATAATAAAAACGTAACGTGCTGGATACAACCTTAATCTGCTTATGTGAAATTGCCTTGGTGGCTATCTGATTTCTTGAAGCGACCACCGACCTTTAGATTTTTATTCACTTGTATTCACTTGTCTACTCGTATTAAAATGTTCTTGTATAAGTACTTTATCGGCAGCACTTTATCGCCATGTAGGTAAATGAATACCAAAATCTCGAAACGTGTTTTGATTGTTTAAAACTGTCTTCTTTTTTGGAAATATCGCTTATGCGATATTTTGCTGACTCAAGTTAATGTAATAGCCGAATTAACGCAAATATTTTTAATGTATAAAATATTACTAGAAATAGATTCTGTTAATAGAATTGTTGATGTACGAAAATCTTTTAAAACTTGTTTTCAGAAAAATTGTTCAAGCCCAAAACTCCATTTTTTTCCTAGGTCAATCACTTTTAATATCCTAGGTTAATCAATTTCCTATCCTAGGTCAATCACTTTTCTATACTAGGTCAATCGCTTTCCTATCCTAGGTCAATCGCTTTAAATATTCCATTTAAATATTCTAATAAAAGATATTGAAATTAGGAAAAGTTTTAACATATTCAAATAATGATAATAAGCTAGAAAGCATTATTTAGCCAATTTGAAACGTTAATCCAATTTTTGATTTATTTCATCATGTCTTTTTATTTACTATTTTTTTTATTTCAATGGAACCCCTGCTCCTCGTGGGACCAACAATGTAAACATGAACACGGTCTATTCCTTTCTCATTCCTGTCATCAATTAATGGTATTTTTAGAAAATAATTTTGACTTTCTTATTTTGCGATTTGCATTTTCTAATAAAGAAATAAAACTTACTTTTTTATTTAATATTATCACGAGATTAACAGAATATAAAAAATTAGTACGCCACAATCAAAGCGTAAAAATTAACAAAAATTGGCAAAGTAGAAAAGATAAAGTAATTCAAATCTATAATTCATTGGTGAGAAACAATTTAAACTAAATAAAAGCTGGAAATAAAGCAAATTCTCGATTGCAAGTTAAATTTAATTCCAATAAAAAAAAACAACACTCCGTACAAAAGCGCGAAATATTAGCTTTACTTCCACCTCTAACATACACCAGCTTACAGGACATTGCTATAGTAACTAAATTAGGTAAATAAATTTTAAGAATTGTGTGTATTTGTAAAACCTCCATCCCTCAGTTTTAAGATAATAATTGCTGCACAGATGTTTTTTTTTTTTTTTTTGTTTTTTTAAATACAGCTGTGAAACAGATTTTTAAAACTACAGATTTCGTTTTACAATCAAACTCATTGTATCGTTCGAAAACTTGTCTATATTAAATCTGATATGAATTAAAATATGATTTCAAAAAGGTATTTATTGAACTTATAAAAAAGTATTTCACAATCACTAAAACAAACAGTCGCTAATTCTTATTTACTTTTCAAGCACCTGATAAAAGATATTACAGAAAGAACATGTTAAAGTAGGGACAGAGAGAGTTTAGGAAACGATTCAGCATTTGCTAATACTGATATTAGAATAAAAAGGCATTTGATTAGAGTCGAGTGAGTATATGACCGCCATTTTTGTAAAAATTCCTTTTTTTCGCCAGAATATAAGATAATTTTTACTACCGAAACTTTTTAAATGTTGGGGCCATACCTAAGTGTATTGTATTATAACAGAATAAGACAAACACTAGAGTTGCTTATACCATCTTTACGACAAAGTTGCATTTTTTTCTTTCTGCAAGGCTTGAAGCCACTACTAGGCAGGAAGCTAAAGAGCAGTTAAAACTCCAAACTTACCGCACCGAAGTGCTATTCATAAGCTAAGTGAGCGATACCCAGATTTGAACCCATGATCTTGAGGTTGGGAATCAGATGCTCTACCGACTGAGTTGTCCGGGTTAAAAACTTAGTTAGTTTACCTTGCTTGAGTTCTTTGCTTTTGTTTCCAATTTCTTGCTTTAACAATATTAAGCCCTTCAAATACAAATTACAAGTTGGCTCCACAAAGGAGCCAATTTATAATTTGTATTTAAAAGTTGTAAACAAAGTGATTAGAAAATTCTAATTTTTAAAATATTTTGATATTAAAATTAATGTTAGATGAACTTCCGACCAGCTTACAATTTAATTGCAAACTTATTTCTCTGCCTTGAAATGGTATTTAAAAAAAGATTTCTTTTGGCATTTTCCCACATGTTTGAAATATTTCCCTTAATACCGTCATAACGTAAGAATCATGTGAAAGTTGCTAATTTTATATGAATTAACTTTATCATATATTATCTATACGTAAGGTTTCATTAATTTTTATTATATATATATTTTATATACGTAAGTTACGTAAGTACTAAAAAGTAAAACGCAAGGGGAAAAGATCGATGAAACGAATGAAACGGTCGAGGAAACAAACCTGTAATCTACAACGAAATTATTAAGTACGCACATGGCGTGAGGAAAAATTTTATTTTCGGTTGTAGTAGCAGCAATCCAAGTTCATACAAGTTATTATATCTTATCTAAGTTTAGTGAGCAAGCAAGCGAGCAAACCAGCAAGCGAGCGAGTAAGTAAGTAAATACGTAAGTAAAGTAGAGTAAAATAAGTATTTATTCTCCCACAAACAAATATACATAAGCTATGAAAATTACAAGACAATAGACAACAAAAAATAACAACAAAGTTAAACATTAAGATTAAAAACAAATGGTGGAAAGGATAGACACAAAAATTGTCTGTCAGAACAATACTTCCATTGTGCTCTCGTTATACATCAAACACAAAAACATAGAGAGATTAAAATTCAGCCAAAGCATGGTAAAAAAAAAATGTGTCTTTTGCAAAATTGTAGCCTCTATATTTATTAGGTCTGCGAACTATAAGTTGATGTATTGACCTTCAATGGGAATAATCTACAAAAAACAACCAAAGTTTTAGAAAGAGGAAGTGAGGCATCCTAAAACTATTCTCGATCTCTGTCGTTGATTGGGGCTTGTGGTAAGCTAAGCCAAATTTTACATTTAACACTTAACTTTTTGCACCCTTAGCAAGCTATATTTAATTTTATATTTTATAGATTGTGAGGTGATATTATTAAGTCAGCTAGCTAAGAGCAGATCGATATTAACTCTCGTGATGCGGGAGCCTATTCTCCCTTTCATTCCCTGTATGATGAGGTTTTAAAAAAATTTCCAAAACTATTTATTTTCTTTAGGAGGCTTACCGCAAATAAAGTATATGAGCTACCGCTGTGCCACAGCCGATAGTCAGTTTCTGTAATGTTACAGTAAAAGTGTTCATAACAATTAATCTTTGTGGAATCTATATATACCAATATCTAGATGGTTGTTGTCTCTCCGTCAATATCAGGATGAAATTCAATTTTTACATTGTTGGGTAATCTGAGTGTATAACTTCCTCAAATAATGAAGTCTTTTTTGTTTTGTTTTAAAAGCATGATCTAGAATTTTGCATAATTATTTAGGTGGAATGCATAAGTTATCAATCCAAAAACAATAATGATAAGGTTTCGCTTAGCCACCAAAATTTACTAAATATACTACCGTCCTCAGTTTCTCTTGTTTCCCAGACCGTTTTTTTATTAT
>JAUZNK010040788.1:0-17218 GCA_035046665.1 Euphysa ruthae
CACAGTATATACTCTCTTCTTACTACTTTTTGCTACTGAACTTGAACACGAGGTGCCTGTAAAATCGGCCATTTTTTATTATTTTTTTTTTGTAGGGTAAATAGAGCTTCTTATTATAAGAGTAATATAGCAACAAAAAGCATAAGAGCGTGAAAATCCAAATTTAAAACATTTATGTTGTCAAAAAACCGAACCTCGAGGATACAGAAGTAATATTACGTCAAAAACAAAGCAAAGCAAAAATTACTATATATGGTGGTAATATTACGTCAGGGACATTTTCAGCCGTAAGTTATTCGACGTAATATTACGTCAAGGACTGTCAAAGGGTTAAATATAAATGCCACATACCTCATTTTTCTTTCTCTAATGATGGCTTTCCTATTTGTACCCTTCCTATCAGTCTTCACATGTAGTTTTTTTTTCAAATTTGATGTTATATTGATGTTATAATTTTTTTTTTCAATATTAGGCCAACGTTGTTCATTGGCAAGCATAGTGGAGGTTTATATGCAATACCTTCTCTTGTTGATGATACATCTGTAGTGATTGATGTAAGTTTCTAATCTTACATGATAATTTTGCATTCCATGAAATTGTATACACAATGTTTCCTTACTTTGAGCTTTCCCTGGAGTAGAAATATATATCGTGGTTGCTCTAAATAAATAATATGGTTTTTTTTTTATTAAATATCAATGCTGGGGAGCCTCTTTGAAAATTTATTCTGTTGCGTGTAAATAATGGTAGTAATAAATAACAAAAAAAATTTTTTTTTGCAAAAAAAAATTCTGTAAACAATTTTTTAAACACAATCCGCAAGCAATTCTAATTTTGTGTTATAAAATTCTTGGATCCCTATTCATCCATCAATTGATTCACCCATTGATTTATCTAAATATCTACTAAATAATTTTTGCTTAAATTTTTCTTTAAGCGAATTTAAAAAAAATATGGCTTTGTTTTTTGGTGATCATTTTAGGGCTTTCAAATTGCTTGTTTGGAGTTCTATTCATCCCAGAAATTATATTTTTCAGGGTTTCTTGAAAATGGAAGCTTTGGTTTTCATGGTATTTTATTTTGCATGATTTGAACATATTATTCCGATGGGGCGAGCACAAAAGACAAATTTTAAATCTTTTATGATTAAATTCTCTATAGTATGTGAAAATTTGTTAATCTAAACATGTTTGCTTTTTTAAATTTGTTTTTTATAAATAAATACACCAAAAAACATGATTTTAGATCAGATGAATAGCTTGTTTATTTTTATTTTAGCCAAAAATGCTTTTAATTGCTGGGCCTGATAGAAATTCTAACAGTAAACAAAAACAGCGATCAATTCCTGTGCTAATGGGTTATCATACAGTACCCCAGCAAACTATGAGTTCAATTTCACCAGAAAATCTACTTTCCTATCAAGACAGAGTGTTCATATCTTCAAAGCAAAGTCAGAATGGAAATGTGAACAAGGAACCTCATGTAGACAATTTGAATAATGGAAAACAGAGGGGTTTATCAAAGTTGTTTGAGAATGTTCGAAATCATCAAAATATAATATATATGATTTTTGCATCAGTTGGTATACCTGTGTTTATCTCATTTCTGTTTTATTTAGAAGTAAGCTATATTATATTAATTTTAATGGTACTTTAGTCATATAATAAAATATTCCTTATAAGCCAAGAAATTCTGTCTTCTATGCTTTTATTATTCTTGAACAAAGTCTTTTTAAAACAAACATGAAATTTTATTGAAAGATTGATTATTCTCTTTGTATTTTACTTTTTTTATTCTTAATTTTTATTATTTGTCATAAAAAATAGTTTAAAAATAATGCTGTTGCATGCTTTAACCTACTTGTATTTGATGTCAATCAATCATTTTGAGTTTTAGTGTTGAAGAATAAATTCATTAAAAAAAAGAGAATTGTTTCATCTTTTACAATTATTGATTATTTTCTTATTAGTATAAATTTATACTAATAAATAATTATTTTTTG
The DNA here is from genome assembly GCA_035046665.1 of Euphysa ruthae. Lineage (NCBI taxonomy): Eukaryota > Metazoa > Cnidaria > Hydrozoa > Anthoathecata > Corymorphidae > Euphysa > Euphysa ruthae. The sequence goes on from JAUZNK010040788.1 coordinate 2,003, forward strand.
ATCTTGTTTTTTTAGAGGAAATTACCTAACATATCATCTCAGCTATCATTCCGTTCTACTCCACAGAACTCACAACATTCAACCTCTAATCGTTCCACTGGATCTAATAATTCCAATTCATCTTTTTCTGGTTCAGTTGACTTGCCTTACCCGATAGGTAATGCTATGTTCCTTATTTTCATATTCAATACGTAATCTAACTATAAAGAATTTTTTTTTCAAATCAGACCTCTTGATATATAATTTTTCCTCCAAAATTTTAACAGAAATATATCTATATTATATTTCAGTGTGTTAACTAACCTTGTGGCCCCGGGTTACAAGCAGTATTCTCAATAGCCACCTTAAAATTTCCAATTATAGAAAGGGTCTTTCCATGTCACTTCATCCAAGCCATGCAAACATGTCTCAGATAATTTTATACAGTTAAAAGGACTTAATAAAACATAAGTTTCCTGACAATTTCAGCCTCTAACTACAAGCGGTTTCCAAGGTATGAATTTTTTAAATTGGCTCCTTGCACCTTTAAAATCGTGACATTTATTTAGATTTAAGGTCATTTAACTTTTACTTAGAAATTGGTACCTAGTTATTTTCTGGAGTAAGGAATCCAAATATACGGTCAGAAATTGCATAAACTGTAATTAAATACACCTAATCATGAATTCAAATATTTTTGGATAATTTTTTAAATACCCAATTTTGGTGCTCTAAAAACAGCCATGGGCTTTATAATGTCAAAAAAAATATTGTCACATATTACATACTACATATCTAATACACTTTCAAAAACCAAAAGGATTTTTTTTTGTGCAAATGCAAAGAAAAAGCAGAGTCAGCATTGTAAAAATAGCAATTTTGCCTGGTTTATAGTTTATTAACCGTTTGCATGCTATTGGCAAAGTTCAAATGTATTTTTAAATTTAAAAAAAAAGAAATCTCTCTTTAAGCATTTGTTCATAACTTGTTATATTAAAGTGTAGAAGTTTAGCTAGGGCTCATTTTTTACATTACACCATTGGCTTAGCAAAAAAAAAAATTGTCACACCATCAATACTCATATATCATACGCCATCTTTAAAAAAAAACAGCAAAAATAAAAACGAAGGTAATTATACAGCCAGTTTTTAAAAACCGGTTTCCATATATTGTGTCAGGACATCAACTTTGTCAGAGCTAATGTAATGCTATAATTAATGACAAATAATATACTCCTGTGGTTGAAAAACCTTTAATTGAAAAATTTCTCAAGTGAAAAGCGAAAAGCTCGTGAACTAAAGAAAACAAGGGAGATATTTGCTGTTCTAGATACCAACCAAGAAAGGAAGAACACTTTCTGAAGTAAAATTTAATAGAGTCAATCATATATAAAAGAATGACGAATTTTCTTGGAAATCTGAGACATATGTTGGCAATTTTTATTTTTCTTGGCTCATTTGACATATATATATATATATATATTTTTTTTATATATATTTAGATATATATTTTTTATATATATATATATATTTTATATATATATATGTATATATATATATATATATATTTGTTTTTATATATATATATATATTTTTTTTTAAGAAGACAATGAAGGATTTATTCATGTTGGGAAAATCATATTTGATCCCAAAGATGTACTTGGTAGAGGATGTGAGGGAACAACTGTGTTCAAGTAAGAGGATTTAGTAATTATAAACCTCTAATAATCAATGGGCTTAAACATTGTTTTCACAGGTAATGTTAACAATTTTTATCTAGGAGTGAGGATAAGTATTTGATTTTCTGGTGTCTTTTCATCCTCAATAACACCTTGTTTTAAAAAAGGTGATATATGCCTTGAAAGCTTGTTTTATATACAATAGATGGTGTCTTAACAATTTTATAATCTAAAATGTACAGAAATATATATATATATATATTATATATATATATATATATTATAGATTGGGTGTTAGCTTTCACTCATTCATAAAAAAACTTCCTGGATTAATGAAAGTTTTAAAAGCTATTTTTTTTTCTGGTTTTAAACAAAACACCACAAACCCATGAAGAAATGTTTTTATTTCTGTTATTTTGCCGGTTTCTTTAGGATTAACTCTATGACATCCAACCCATTTAGCAAGTAGTTTTATTTGACAGTAATAAATCCATAATGGGAAAGTTGGGAACCTTTTTTTTTTTTTTTTTTTTTTTTTTTTTTTTTTTTTTTTTTTTTTTTTGGTTCTTGTTTTCTTTCTTTCAATCTATTTCAACCGGTTCTGATTAAAATCTCATAGTTTTTTCATAGAACTTCTCAGCCTTCTCAGGTTTGATGTTTTTTGTGTAATCAACTATTAATATTTAATATTTATTCTGAGTGAATTCAAATTTTTTTGATGTTGAAAATAGTTCTTACTTTTTCCAGGGGTAAATTTGATGAAAGAGATGTTGCTGTGAAGAGAATTCTCCCAGAATGTTTTAGTTTTGCAAACCGCGAGGTACTTTTAATTATTTTTTATTTAGGTATTTTAACTATCAGCCCTATGACCTTGCATTTTCAATAATGGTTCTGGTTTTTTTTCGCTCTTTAAGTCAAATATATTTTTCACTGTCATTCATAATTTATGTTTAATAAGCTTTCAGAATCTTCTATGCATCTAAGTATATGTGGTCATTGCTACCTTATTTCTTTATCAATTTGAAAATATATTTATTATTATTTATGTAAATATTGGCATTATGGAGGTCTGAAAATAAGTTTAAGCTGTATTTTTTTCTATTGAAAAAAAAAATTTTTTTATGTGAATGATGTGTTGCAGTGACTTTTTATTCATAAAACTATCCTGTAATGTTTCTTATATCCTAAAGAATCATTTGCACAGGCAAATTTTGAAAAAAGTATTTTTTTGGGTTTTTATCCAAGAGAGACAGTTTTTTAGGCTGTCAAGAGTAAAAAAATTTTTTGTTGAAAACGCTGTTCTTATGCACCATTTAATAAAGAAATTAACTTGATTAATGATACTGTTTTGTATGTTACGCTAAATTAAGTATACTTCATTTCTATGGCAACAGTAAAATTAAAAACATGATAGCGCCAAGCCAAGTTTATTTGTATAGCCTATAAATACATATGTTTTATACATATTAGTCAATATAATTATATAATTAATTTAATATAAATAAAAATTTTTAATTAATTATTTATTATAATTATTTAAAATTAGACATAATTTATGACCAATATTTATAACAAAGATATTTTGTGTTCGGTAGCAGAGAAGAAATGTTATTCGTTGTTCCCATGGCTGAGATGACTCATCATTGCCAAACAAAATGAAAATAGGAGGGTAGAGCATTAAAATTATTAATTCTTTTTTGAGCTTGATTGATTGATAAAAATGTGATTATGATAATTGTTTTGTTTTAGATTTGATCGTTTTTTCCAATATAATCCATTATATTATATTAGGATTTCTTATATGTGCTTCATTACAAAATATTTTCCTCCTTATTTGAAAAAACAATTTGAAATGCAAATAATGTTTGATGCCCAGTTAGTTCTCATGCCTGCAAAAGCACTTGGAAGATGAAAGCTGCATCAAACAAAAATATCCAAAGATCCAACCAAGTGGTACTGAAAACTCATATAACATCATCTTAAAATAGAATCAGTAATTAATTTGAGGGATTTTTTTAGATTTTTTTGTATTTTCTTGAATTACAATTAATACAATGATACTGCTAACAGGGTTGTGAAAGCCTGCTTATATTCTTATATAAATGTATTTTTATATAGATATATATAAATATAAAAAGTCTTTTTTTTTTTTTTAAATCTTCTTTATGGTGTTTTTTTAATTCCCTTTTTTATTTCAAACCTAAATTTAGAAAAATGCCTTTCTAGTTCAATAAGGTTATATTGAACAAGTTGGAGTAGCTGTATTTAAAATGAAATGTACGAGAAATTTCTGACTACTATTTATTTTAATAGGTGCAATTGCTCCGAGAATCTGACGAACACCCTAATGTTATTAGATACTATTGTACGGTAAGATTGACTGATGCTATTACTGCTATATTATTATTATTTTATTTTATTATATAACACTTTAATGTTAACATGTTGGGTTGAGTCATTTGATGACAAGCTTCTCAAAGCCATAAACCAACTGTTATAGTAAAAATGAAAAGATTTTCACACATTAAATATACACTTCTTAAGAAAATAATTGATCTAATAGGACTCATAGTAAATTAATATTTTTGTTCCATAATCTAGTTATGCCAGAAACTAACTTTAATTTTTAACCCGTTGGGTATTATCAGAGTAGTATTACATCATAATATTTTGTAAACAAATCCCAATAAACCTTATCCCAATTTACTATGGTGGGGAGGGGTGGCATAATGGCCCGCGACCTATTCAATGTCAAATAATGTTCTTTCTACTAATCGAATTGATTTGAACTCTTTTTTTTTTTTTAACAAAATTTTTTAGCCTTTTTGAAAATGAAAAGATATTAAAAAATTATTCAATAGATTTTTCAGGGGTAAAGCTGAAAAAATTTTATTGCAGTTGTTAGGATATTTTTTATTAGCAACAGATTAAACAGAAATTTTTATTTTTCTGACTGATTTTGATGACTTGTCGTACTAATGTTGCAAATCAAATGGAACTTCTAATGAAACTAAACACTTTCAGGGGTTAAATTATCGTTGCTTGTGTTAAAACTTCAGGGTGATTTGTGATTATCATATTTTAATTATTTGTTCATGTGCACTATATATATATATATATATTTCAATTTTATCAATTAGAATATTTTTGATATTATTTTTGTGCTATATTTAGAGAGTATTTTCACTTTATGACTAACTCTTACGCTTTTATAAATATTACGATAACCAAAGGATCCAATTTTTATTGGAATTGAATTCAGAGGCTTGAATTTTGATGTTTTTGAGGTTACAAAAGTATGTAGCTTTAGTTAGAAAAATCCAAAAAAAAGAAAAAAAAAACCTTTTTCGAAAATACGTGTGGAATTCAGGGTTTAGTTTCATAATAAAGTTATTGCTGAAATAATAATTTTATAGGAGGAAGATAAGCAATTCCGATACATTGCTCTGGAGTTATGTCAAGCTACTATTCAAGAAGTAATTCATTTTCCTAATTTTTTATGAATCAATTATCTTTTTTTATTCAGCTCTTGAATTTACATTTTATAACAAAGTGAATTATTTAGGTTTAGATAGTTTGACTTTGTGGTACTCTAGGCAAGAATCCTAATAGACTCATTTTAGTTTTATTATTTTCATCTCATTTTATACAACCTTAAAAATTAAAAAAAAAAACTTTTTTGTTAGAACATCTATCTGCATTTACGAATTTTATTCTTGAAACATAATTGCAGGCCTAATTATATGTTATTAATTTGATAAAGTATCAGTAATCCGTGTCATCTACATTTATAAGATAAATATAAATAATTGTGATCTCATTTAATTAAAATAAATTTTATACCTCCATCATTTTTTTAGTTTATTCCACAAAGTTAAAATTCAGTCAAAATTTAAGTACCACTAACGCAGTGATAATAGCGAGGTTGTTTAATGATCATAAGGGTATGAAAGGTTGCAAAAGTTGGAAATGGGATCATGATCAATTGTATATAAAATTTTAATCGCCGTCTTAAAATTACAATTTTATAAAAACTCATTAAACTCCTAAAAGCACCTTGACTACTGAAGTATAGAATAATATTAGAATCTTGTAGTGGTTTGGTCTGACTTTACTTACTTGCAATAAAAAGACTAGGTTTAAATTTATTTATATTTTTAGCCAAGAGCCTTGTGTTTGATTCCTATTTAATAAACTTTTACCTTTTTATTTTTAATGGTTAAACAACGCAACCTTTGAGTTAAATTATTTATTAATTATTTCTTTTTTTACAGTATGTCCATGTTGCAACATTTGATAAATTAAATTTGACAGAAGCTGAACTGCTGTTTCAAGCCCTCTCTGGTCTTTCTCACCTCCATTCTCTCAATATAGGTATAAATTATTATTAATTATAGATTATTATTAGTTATAAATTACTTGTAAATTAATTATAAATTAACTGTTATTGTTATCATCTGATAGGCAAGTTATTTGAATTGACGTTACTTTATTCATTTGGTTGATTTTAGAATGAACAATTAAATTTGTTTAATGTCTTTATGCTATATACAAGCAAGTGTTAAGAAAGGTAACTGTTCTAAGGTATTTTTCCTGAACTTTTTTTATCAGAAAGTTGAATTATTTATATTATGATAATACGATTACAAATCATATCCAATTTATTTATTCAATGTATTTATTTTGTAGTTCACCGTGACATTAAGCCACACAATGTGCTTATATCTAATCCAAATTCTCGGGGTGAAATCAAAGCGATGATATCTGACTTTGGATTGTGTAAAAAGCTAGCAATTGGTCGCCACTCGTTTTCATCTCGTTCTGGTGTCGGTACAGAAGGTTGGATTGCACCAGAAATTTTAATCAAAGATGCTAATATTGTGAGTGAGCAGTTAAAGGAATTTTTGCTTAAAAATAAATCTACACATGTTTTTTAGATCTTAAGGGTAAAAATGGATTACAAATGTATCTTACACGCGAGATTAATTTTAAATATGCAAAATATAGAAAAATAGTTATTTTGAAATTTTTCAGAAAGGGGTATTTAAGCTCACATTAAGTTTCTTAAATTTATATTTTTAAAACTTATAACAGATTTGGGATAAGGAGGAAGATAAACACCCACCAATTAATTTCTCCGATTTTACATGCCCAAAATTAGATAGCGACTCTATTTTGAAGACCTTATATCTCGTTGTGCAAAACATTACGAATATTCTAAAATTAAAATGATTTATTTGATAAAATTATTTAGCTGTTTTCTTCTATGTTTATTTTTACCATGAAGTATGCGGGCTACGGTAAAAAGTTTGCAGGCCAAGGTAATGAATTTGCAGACTATACATTTCATTTCAGGGTTCAAACATGTTGAATAAGTTTTGTGGTTTGTTTCAAATCAAACTTATATGATGAAGAGTGCTCAGTATAAACCTGTGACAATCTGACAGACAACAAATCAATTAAAAAAATCTCCAATAATAGGAGTCAGACACAGGCTCTGTAAATGATTATTGTTGGACCAAACTAAGTTTATTGATTTGTCTTTCCTGATAACAAACCACTGGGAAAAACCAACTTTATTAAATCAAAAGCCTTTTAATGCGATTTTCTTGAAGCCCGTACAACACGGTAATAGTTGCTGGAAGAAACAATATATCTGCCATTAGCTTAGTTAATAATAATAATGGTTATAATGATTAGAAACATTTATGCACAATATTATTCACAATAACATTATTAATATTATTCACTAGTTTCCATAATAAGCAAAAGTGATCGCTTGGCAAAATGGCTTACGCTATTTATAAGAAAAGTATTTCATATTTTAGTCGTAAACTTTCTTGTATTTTTCATAAGCTGATTATGTATAGTCACCATTCATGTTTACTGACAGCTAATCATGCTGTATTTTTAGACAAGAGCGTGTGACATATTTTCATTTGGTTGCGTGTTTTACTACGTACTCTCTGGTGGTATGCATCCATTTGGCGATAACTTCCGTAGACAGGCAAATATACTTGCTGGATTGTACACATTAGATAAACTTAGTTATCTAGACAGTAAGTACATTTTAATTGTATTTTTTTTTTAGTTTTCATTGTACTATTGTATCAAAGTTTAAAGCTGTGTTTCTTTATTGCACTGTTTATGTTGCCCAGTTTAGTTGTTAGTTATTCTAATCTGCTGTAACTTAAAATAGGAAGTAAGATTTTTAAGTACGTAACAGTTAAAAATATGTTTATCAGTTGTATCTAATGTTAAGACATGGGATATGATAAGCAAAAAGATGTTTAGGATCTTTGATGCTGTATTTCTTTAATAGCTTCATTATAATATGATTTTAATTTGTTCAGATGAATATGAAGCGAAAGATTTGTTAAGGCTTATGTTACATAAAGAGCCAACAGAAAGGTAAATTTATACTTTGAAGAAAGAAAAATTGTTTGAAAGAATGAAAAGAAAAGAAACAATTAAATGGCAAAATTTTTCCTACTGAAGTTTTGCCAGAGAATCGTATCATATGGAGTTGGTTCTTTTTGTCTTATATTTTCAGTTAAAAAGGTTCAAATTATGTGCTATTTTAGTTTGGCTTTATGTGTTGTAAATTTTTCAGTGGTATCTTCTAGGAAATTTTTTTCTTATACCCGTGAGCTAATTTATTCAAGTAAAATGTGGGTATATGGTTCTAGCTAAGGTAATTATTTGTGATTTTTAAAAAAAGTTAAAAAATGTAATTCATCATAATTCGATTAACTTTTAGACCTTCAGCCAGTACAATATTGAAGCACCCCTTCTTCTGGTCTAAAGCCAAACAATTGGCTTTCCTACAAGTAAGTCTTTAACTTTAATTGAAGGGGTTAAAAGAAACACACTTCTTGTTTTTGTCACTTAAACAGACATGTTTAGTTATTGTTTTTGGAAATTCTTGTAATTTATGTGTTTTATTTATATTTAGTAAAAGTGATGTTATTTCAAAATATTTTTTACCAATTTTCTTTTCTTTTTTTTTTTCTGCAATTGTTTTTTTTTCTTAATTTAACTACACAAATGTAATAAAGTTAAAAAGAATCTTGAATGAGATCTCTTTACTCAGGATTTTTTTTTTAGGATGTCAGTGATCGTATTGAGAAAGAGCCAGAAAGTTCTAAGATTTTAAAATTAATCCAAGAAGGGTCAATTGCTGTTGTAAGAGGTGACTGGAAAATGCATATAGGTGAAGCACTACAAGAAGGTATTTAGCTCAAAGATAACTTTTTTTTGTCACTTAAACACTTATTTTAGAGGTGAAATTTTTTTCAGCTAACTAATTTTAAACAAAACTTATGTTTCAAACATAGCTCTCTTCTTGGAAACACCGTTGCTATTAGTTGAATTTTGTAAACATGACCTAAGCAGATATTTTGCTTTTATGGTTAACAAATTTTATTTTGTGATACTTTAGTGCCATTATATTTTGACAACCCCGTATTTTCCTTTGAGTATTTTTTTTTTTTTTTATAGTTAACCAAAAATAAACTTGTCCAGTTATTTCAAAAATATTTGTGTTTGTCAACTCAGGCATTAATAATTGTGAGATAAAACGCATGTCATGAGTTATAAAATTTTATTGAGCGACGTTTCAGGAGTCATGCTGCTCCTATCATCAGGCTAGTTACAATTAAAAATTTAAGGTTTTTATAGTAATAGCGTAGGCTCGAAATCAAGTATTTTTGAAAGGTGTTAATTAGTTTATTACTACGTCACTAATAAACTAATTAATTGTAACTAGCCTGATGATAGGAGCAGCATTTTATAACTCATGACATGCATTTTATCTCTTAATTGTCCAGTTATGTTCTAACAGAAAATGCTAAGCAATTTCTAGCAATAAAAAAAAAAAAAAATATCACTAAATGAAAAAAAGACTTGGCATATAAGCACCATAATGTAACTAATCCAATTTCGTAAATTCCTGTTTGAGTATAATGGCTTTCAAAGAATGTGTTAAAAAAAATTTTTTAATTTTGACTTTTAAGGACTGTATTATATTTATGTTTTGAATCAAGAATTTTTTAAAAATCTTTTTTGGCACTTAGCTAGAATAAATATTGTCAGCTTAGACTTAAAAATGATGTCTTCAAGTTTTTCTTGAAATATGGCTATTAATTTTTTCATTTTAGTTTACATTGGAAGTCATATTTTACCAAAGTAGCTGTCTTTCAGAAATTCACACTTTTTTTGATGGGCTTAGTTTTAGTTATACACAAGAAGTTTGGTCATTTTTGACCAAAAACAATTTTTATTATTTTTATTTTTTTAAATCCTGCATGAAGTTAGATGAGAGAATCTCTGTAGCCGTATGGCAAATGTTTTAAAATGTTTTTTTTAATACTGGGTTTAAATATGCCAAAATTTTGTCATTTTTAGCCTAAAACAATGATTTTGAATTTTAAGTGAAATATAAGGCATCTTTTGACCTAAATTTTCACATGTTATTTGTTACTATGGTGAATGAGAGTTTTTCATAAAATAAGCCTTTTTTTTTATGGTTAAGGGATAGGAGCATAAATTGGAAATTGTTGCCCAATATAGCCAACTGCTGAAAAAGCCTTCTCACAAACATCGAAACTGTTTGCTTATAATTTATTTCTAATTTATATATTTAAGCATTAACAAAAAGCGATTTTGTTTTAACTAGTTTCCATTTTTTCTAAAATTTCTTATTGTCTTGGCGACATTTCCAAAAATATCAACAAGTCCAGGTGTTTTGTGTGATTTCTGGTTATGATATTTTTCATGATTTTTTTTTTTTTTTTTAGATTTACGAAGATTCCGTACATACCATGGCACACAAGTCCGTGATTTGTTAAGAGCAGTGAGGAATAAGGTATTTGTTAAAATCCATCATATTTTAAGTTGTTAAAGAGCTGATTCCTCATTCCTTAAATGTTTTAATGTTCCACTTTAAAGAATAAACCTGAGAGAACAATCTAATATTCGTACAATTGATCATCTCTCGTAGTTAATCCATATGTGGTAAAGTTGGTAAAGGGAACTACGTGAATAAGACCTGTAGTAGCATGATTCAGCAAATTGTCATAGTCATCGTAGTGCTCACTACCTATAGTGCACATTACCTATGGCTTTTCTCATAAGTTTCTTTTTAGTGGATGCTTGTCAAAGCAATATCAGAAACCACTAATTTAGATAAACTTAGGTATATTTCATAAAGGTTTTTATAATAAATCTGCCTTGTCTGCTCTATTGGTTTTCTTAGGCATTTTTTTATTGCATTTTGCTTTACTGTTCTTTTATTTAAATTTACTGAAAGCAATGATCAATTTTTTTTTCCAAAACCTTAGGTTGATAATTTTCTAATTGATGTGTAACTAATTAACATATTCATTTTCTATATTCATATTCATTTTCTCTTAGAAACACCATTATAGAGAGCTCCCTGACAAAGTTCGCGAATCGCTTGGTACAATTCCGAACGAGTATGTTACATATTTCACACGAAGATTCCCTAGACTTATAATGCACGTGTACAACGAAATCAAGTCTATTTGTCAAAAAGAGCCCCCCTTCAAAACTTACTATGATACTAGCAACACACAGTTTAGATCGCAAGTCAGTCGTTGAAAAATGCATTTTTTCTTAAGCCAGTAAAGTCTGTTTAAAACTTAGGCGGTAGGGTGACATTATACGTGTCTTAAGCCATAAGAATTCTTCGCATCTTTAAACATATGAAGTTATTTAGTACTAGATAACGTAACACTTAACTGAACAAATTTACTATTGATCATTGAATATTGTGTGTGCTTTCTTCGATTTCGACACTAGATATTGTGTAATTGATGTTTACAAGCTTGTTACCTGAAGCTAATGTGTTTTTACGAAATTGCGCTATTTTATATTGTGAATGAGCTCTTAAGCTAAGTTATATCCACATGGACTTTAAGCTAAATAAATGTGTACAGAGTTAGATTTATATGCTTTGCTCGAGTAAATAAGACATTGATGTTACTTAGTTTCATCTAAGTTTAAAATTAACATGAAAAACATTGTAAAAAGCTATTTAATGATAGAGTTTTTAGTAATAAAATATATGGCGTTGGTAATGTTGTTTAATGAAATCGTTTTAAGATTTAAATGTACTATATTTTTAACTGGTTCATTATTTTTTTGCGTAGTAGTATTTCAGCTTTTTTTCTCTTTTTCTAATTTATTATAGATTTGGCTGAGAAAAATTTCTCACAGGTGGTTCCGGTATTCTCCTTAGTTTTAAATATTTAGCCATGGATTTATTCCTAGTGATCGCCAGTGAACCAAACTGAAACGTACTGCAGAAAGAAATCAACAATTGAATTTAAAATCAAAAAAATGACCTGGAACTACCTACCATGCATATTTATTTATTGTTATATTTTTATTTTTCTTTGATTAATTCCAGACGTCAATAATAGTCTTGACCAATAATTATTGAAAAAGAAATATAAGTTAAAGACTGAAATAACATAAATATAACATAAATATAACATAAATATAACATAAATATATATCTTACATCAAAAATAAGACCTTGTGTTTATTTTTTTATATTTTCTTCAAATATAAATAATTCAAGAATTAGTCGATACCTCCCAACAAAATAAAAAGTACATCTCATTTTCCTTGTCTTTTTGCTTATGTGTCGCACTTGTAAGTGAACTTTGAACAAGCATGGAAATTTGACAGCAGCATGTTGTTGTAGTACGTGAATTTTTGTCTAATGTTTTCAGCTTTCATTTACAACCATTTTAATCAAATCTTTTTCTTTTTTTTTTTTTTCTTTTTTTTTTATAATAATAATTTCGATATTTAATTTATTTTCTGTAGATATGAATTTGTGTATTCTTTAAATTATGTTAGGTTTTTAGTATAAACTGATGCCATATTTATTCTATGACTTAAATTGAGTTAAAAAATTTTTTTAATAAATATAACTGAATTAATTTGCTTCACTCGACGCTTCAGTTGAGGTGCTGTTTGGCTATTTCCTATATTACTTAAATTAAAGCGTATTAACACAAGAGACCAACTTTTATGTCTTTACATTTTTCTTATTGCTTATCGAGGGGGAAATCTTTACTTTCCAAAACCCTTTTTACAGTTTTTTGATATAATTAAAACTCCAAGTTTCTTTACTTTACCTAAAATGACTTGAATTTTTTTAATATATGTTGATTTAATTTAGCAGATTGTCATTTTTGAAGAAAATTTTCGCGGATTTAGTTGAGCTAACCTAAAAAAAAATTAATTTTTTTTAGGTATTTATTTTTTGCGTTGAAAAATATGGTATCGTTGTTTGATAAAGAATATTTTTTTACGATTTTAATATTTTGATAGATTCCCAACTCAATGGTTCTTTGTCGTTTCTTATTTAAATCGATTAAATGATTTATTTTATATTTCTCACTTTTTTTTTGATTCCATGATTTATGTTTACATAAACTTCAGACGAATATTTTAATACAGTTTATTTGATTCACAGTTTAAGAAGGAAGGTTATGAACTATGCTTTTATTTGATCCCTACAGGAAATGGCCCTGATGCATCCTGGATTATTTGAGTCCCAGAAATAACGGTCCCCATATTGTGCATGATGTGAGTTATATTTTAGAAGTTGAAAAAACTACTGGTCCTATAAGCCCTTCATCAAAAAATTCATAAATAAGCTTGTTAGATATACCAGATTCTCCTCTTGAGAAATGGGCCAGTTTATTATAAGAACTTCCTGTGTACTTATTCTCTTTACTTATTTTTTTACTAGTCCGTTTAAGAATTTTATTTTCAAGAAGAATTTCTTCATTTAAAAAGAAATTTATTATTTTTCTCCAGTTAAATCCCTGTTTTGTTGTAAACTCCAACCTTTTTTCGTTAAAAGTTTTCTGGGCGGCATCATACTATTTTATAAGTTACTTTTGGATTGTTTCACGCTTTTTTGTAAATACACTCGTAATAGACATTGTAGACTCGTACTATGCGTTTTTAATATAATTTTAGATGACGAAGACAAAATATAATATTTTCATATATTTTATTTATATTGAATTACTTCGATTTTTTTTACAAGATACGTTATGTATTTAACATAATACTTTGCGAATAAAAAGTTTATTTATGGAACATGTGACTATTCATTTCTGTTCATTTTGAACGTCGTATCCTAAAATATAGTATTAAAAATAAATAAGCGTTGAATTTACAATTATGTCTGCTATGTTTCAATGCAGATCTTTTTGGTTCAAAGAAGGATTCTTCCTCTGTTAAAATTTCCCTGCTTAGTTTAAATCAGATTTACAACTAGTCCTGACAGGGCTAAATTCTAGAAACTTTGCTTTCCGTGATCAAGTAAAATTTTATATAATATTCACTAACTTCACCTGTTATGATGGTTTTTAACATCCTCAAAAATTTTTTATTTATATTCAATCGATAAGTCTACCACGAGCATACAAGGTGGATATTTTTCGAGTTTTTCAAAAGATTTAACGAGCCTTTAGGCAAGTTATATGTTTCACAAAAGCATAAAAAAACAACAAAAATATGCTGTAATTTTCGAGCATCATATGTATTGTTCCTCAAAGATCCATACTAGGCACATTGCTCTAAATCTATGTAAACAACTTACATAATGCATGTTCTAAATTATCAGAGATAATGTTTGCTGATGACACAAATTCCTTTTTATCTGAAAAAAGTTTAGATGACTTATTTGAAAAAATGGGTTGAATATTATTTTAACCTGGCTTAAGGCGAACAAACTATCTGTAAACATCAAAAAAACAAAGGTTACTCTTATTTATCATAAAAATGTCATCACAAATTATTTACCGATTTTAAGTTTAGATAACGTAATTATTAAGAGATTACGTAACAAAGCTTCTTGGTATATTGATGGACGAAAACCTAAATTGGAAAGCTCAAATTTCAAAAGTTTTCTCCACAACCTAGAAGAGCATTGGGATCTAAGGCAAGACTGATTTTGAATAAATCACTACTAAAACAACTTTATTTGTTATTTGTACACAGTTATTTAAATTATGGGATAGTCATAAATTTAAACTAGAAACTCTGCATCGTCTTCAAAATCACTCTGTTCGTTTTATCAGTTATCAAAACTGCTCCACTCACTCAAAACCTCTGTTTAAGGTGGTTCCATACTAGAAAATAAATATTGAGAATAATTGGTTTATATTATCTTTTATTTGGTATAAACAATATTATACATATCAGAAAGATGAAAAAAATTTACAAAAAAAAAATTTACCCAAAAATTTGGTCCCCGTGACCGAAAAAATACAAAAACGGCACCGTAAATCACTCAAGAACAAAAAAAGGTATTGAACTGAAATTTTAACAAATGTTAATACTTCACTACTTTTATTCAACTTCCTCGCAAAAGATGAAATGTGAGTAAAAGATGTAGAAGGTATAGAGGATGTTGAAGTATTAGGGGTGATAGAGTTAGCATTATTTTCTTTTGCATATTTATTTCCACGAAAAGATCTTTTTTTGTAAATACGTCGAGAACCATC
>JAUZNK010040799.1:0-17218 GCA_035046665.1 Euphysa ruthae
TATATATATGCACCTCATTTACTAGCAGATTCTGCGCCTGACGTATATATATATATATATAAATACGCATTTTAGCCTTAGGTGTATGTACTAGCCTGTAACTCGAACTCAAAAAGTTGTTTATTTTGTATATTGGTGTGGGTAAAAGACTAAACTAGAATAAATTATCTTTCACTTGCACTCATACTGACTATTCAAACATAAATGTATATAAATTTATAACTTTTTGAATTTGACAATCTTTCATATAAAATGGCCCCTTCAAAAAAATCAGCACATCTATAAATCTCAATGAGACTTCTGAAATACGAGATTTTTTTTATTTGATTCTGAATTATCTTTACTTTTTAAGGAGTTATCATCATCAGAAAAGGAAACAATAACATCAGAAACTGAGGAAGAAATCATTTTAGAGCAGAGAGTCTTGTGGAGAGGATATCTCAATTAAATTTGTGGCTGATGAAGCTGCTGCGAACATTGAAATAAATGAACCAGTGGTGAAAAAGAAATCAAAAAGAACAATGTTGACTGTTATGGCCATATAACTTGGAAAAATGAGCCTTTAGTCGATGGAATAACATGCCTAGACTACACTGGTTCTTAAATTCACCACAAGGATTAGAAAGTGCTGAACCCTCATTTATCTTTGAAAAAATTATTACTGACAACTTATTATATAAGTGCAGCAAACAAACTTATATTTTACACAAAGTATCTGTAGAAAGATATACACAAAAATCTCATGTATACAAAGATATTTGGATAAATATAAACTGTTCACCGTTGCAGACATTCGGCTTTATCTTGTGACAATTTTGTATCGTTCTATTCTGGAAAAACCGGTGGTGCATATGTATTATAGTACGGACAGACTTTTTGTCTTTGATTTTTTGATACTCCAGTTTTCAGACGTATTATGAGCCAAAATAAACTTGTGCTCCTTGAAAAGTATATCCACTTTGTCGACTTTGCAGCCCGTGGGAATAAATAATTACAATAAAGTTGCAAAGTTTGACAATTTGCATAAATATTTAGTAAAACAGTGGAAGTCACTGTCATCATTTGATGTGATTTTTCCATCAATGAGGTGCTTCTCATTTGGAAAGGTCGATTTAATTGGAATCAATTCATTCGAACAGAACACGCAAAATTTGGTGTAAAATCTTTTGCATTTGCAAATTCAGATTCCAGATATGTTTGGAACTCAATCGTTTTTTAAAAACAGGCTTAGAAACAAATATCTGCAGAAATTACTAACATGTTGCTACAAACATTGTCAGGACATTTGCAGATAAGATACTTGATTCAAGAATATGCTTGTATGTAAATAACTGGCGAACTTTCATTAGTAGATGTACTGCATAAACGTTGAACCGATGCAGTCGGTACCACAATTAAAGATCGAAAAGGACTATTAAGAAAATTTCTGAATGCCAAACTAAAAAGAGGGCAGATCACTGTCCAATAACCACCACAACTGCATGTAGTGTGTATGCAATGGAAGGATAAACGTGATGTCCGAATGTTGACAACATGTGTTCCCAATGAAACAAAGTAATTGTCGCGGCATGGAAAAGTAACCCCAATTTCACTTGTAATTGATATTTACAGTAATAAGATGGGAGACGTAGACTGATTTGTTCAAATCATGAGCTTTGAACAAATGGAGAAAAAGTGTTTGAAAAAATGGTATAAGAAATACTGGACACACTGTGTAAATACATGTGTTTTCAACTCCCAAATACTTAAATGTATGTTGGATGGTTCCTTGACTCCATTGGAATTCCATATGAAACTGATTGCAGATATTTATGAGAAGTATGGAGAAGAGTTATAGATGTGGTGGCCGTTTGAGTCTTACCAATAACCATTCAGAATGGTGGAACGACATTTTCCATCTCATATTCTTGTAACCACGAAGAAAACAAATGCAACATGAAGATGCATCGTTTGTCAAAAACATGATAAGCGTTTCGAATCTTGTTTCAAGTGTACGCATTGTGCGCTGTACCCTGTTTTGAGCGATACCACGCCGTGTAAAACTTTTGAATACAAAAAGCCATAAAGCTGACAAAAACATGAAAATTCTTGAAATCGCATAAAATAGATTTTACACATAAAATAGGTCTGTAGAACCTTAATGTAGTCTGAGATAAGGTAATTTTAAAATATTATACAGAAAAATATTTTTAAAAATAATTTTAGAAAAAATAGTGTTTCACGAGAAAAATCTGACTGTTTTGGTGTGTTGGGTTATCTGAATTATCGCTTAAGGGGTTAATACACCAGATTTCTTTCATTGACTTTAAAAACAACTTAAAATCTTGATAAGTGATGACAAGGTACTACTTTTGATTCAAAAGAAGTACAGCTTTCAAGTTTTCACGTGTTACGAATATATAGCATATGAATATACAAAATAATATATACAAAAAAAAAACATGTTGACCTTTGCTGGAAGAATATACGCAACTCCAAACGTCACAAAATTGTACCCGAATATCCCCAATTTTCAATTTTATTTTCACCAGAAAAACAATTTTGTCAAAAAATATCAGGATTTATCTTTAAAACGCTTTTAAATGCAAATATGTTTATTACATTTTTTAAATATTTAACTTTACTGTACAATTCTCTCAAAAAAATTTTTATTTTCAAGGGTGCCAAAATACAAATTATTTTTCAATTTGAAAACAAAAAAGTTCTTTTCATTAGAGAAAACTTGGTAAAAAATATAAAATAAAATATTAAGGAAATTCAAGCTGTACTAGCCATATTTAAAGCTGCATATTCAAAAAGGTCTAAGCTCAGGTTTATCACCCTCATATTTCAAACATTCTGAAAAAAATAGGTCAGTCAAAATAATTTTGTGCCTTTTTGAGGGCACCAAATGCAATAAAATAAAAAGCATAATATCACTTTACCAGTTAGTTATTTCTGCACCCAGCTACAAAGTTGTAAAAATTAAAATAAATAAATTCATTTTAAAAATTAAAACTTAGCGAATAGCTCTTATTAGATATGTACGCTGAACATACAAACTTCGTAGCAGGCACAGTCTCTCACAACTACTAGGTTTTGAATTTAGAACGAAAATGAAACTGGATTCCAAGACTCTTACTTATCCATCCGCAAAACGTATAAAGAAATTATTTAAACTCCCTGATTTGCTGAGGAATATTTCTGGAGTTTTGACCTTGCAATTGACATCGCTAATATAAGCTAAATTGGAAAATAATTTCACACAAAAAAAAAAAAAAAAATGCTATTATGGAACACATTCAATGTTTTCAGGCCTGCTGAAATTTAAAAAAATAATTGACACATTAAAATAATAAGAAATAATTTATTAACAATATGCAACTTTAGGGAACATAATTTAAAAGAGAAGAATGTTCTTTTTAAAAATTTTGAGGCCTGATAAAATGTTTACAACAGTTGACATACCAAAAACATCACAAATGATATTTTCAAAGACTTCCAGACTGGTTCCAAACTAAATTTCTTAAACTCAATAATAATCTTAATTAAAATTGTTTTAAAAATTTGAACTTACATTTAATGAATGAATATTGTTACAATTAATACAAAGCCATAGTAAATAATTTAAAGTAATATAGTATGTAGTTGCTTGTATAAATCAAAAAGAGAAATCAAATACATTAATAAAAAACTAAACTGAGAAAGCAGAAATTGATGAAATGTAAAATTTAAAAGCGAAACTACAGCAACATCAGAGTTACTAAAAGTTAATAATCTACAAGCTCTTTTTAATAGAACTTTTTTTTCAAATCGTTTTTTTTTTCTATTAAATACTTTTGTTTTATTTAAGATTATTATTTATTTTGTTGTTGTTTTTTTTTTTTTTTTTTTTTAAATAAATGTATTTCATATACTTATTAAATTACCTGTTTGTGAAGCATGTTTTTCTGTTTTTCCAGCATATCCATAACCAACTGCAGCCTATGATAGAGATTATTAAAAATATATTAATTCACAAAAAATAAATCAACAAAAAACTAAGTGAAACATCGAATTAAACAAGTTTAAAAAAATTATTGAATCCTATCATTGTAAGATAACCAAGTATTTATTTTTCACCATGTATTTTTTTACTCAAAAAAAATAAAATGCCACTTTTGGTACTAACTAATGAAAAATCTGAAGACCAATAATGATTAAATTTTATAAAAAAAAAATACTGAGGGTATAATAAGAATAAATTGGCGATGCTAATGGTATAACCAGCAATTTTTACTCAATCAATAACAAAATATAACAATGTAACTAGAAAAACTGCTGAATAAAGCTGCATGCAAAATATGCATCAGAGGGAAAACATAAATCAACAATAAAATATTTCCAGATGTATTATTTTGTTACATTTGAAAGGAGAGGGTATTCTCACAGATTATTGATATAATAATCTAATTTAATAAAATAGAGTATGAAAATCAGAAGAGTATATTTGTCAAACTTTGGCATAAAACAGCATGACAAATCATCTCACCATTGGTGGAAAATCAGTTAAAAATTTTTCTTAATAGTTCCCAACAAAATTTCTCTCCTAACTTACCTATAATGAATCTAAAATAACCAGACAACCTTTTTCAAAATTAAATTTAATCTGTGTTACCTGATCTTGTCTATCTTTTTGGACACCATATTTCCCACCAAAGCCAGCAGAATAATCTAAGTGACAACATAACTATTGTGAAAAAAATACAAAATCCAAAAACTTAGTATAAAGCTAACTGAAAATCTTTAATTGACACTAAAATAACATGAATTATTTTGCATAAAAAAAAAGTCAATTTACTTTATTCCAAAATTACTTAACAACAAGCTCTTAGTAACAAATCAACTCTTAGAAATTATTTTAGCAGTAAAAAAATCACATTTATAAATTTTTGCCCAAGAAAATAATTTTA
This sequence comes from Euphysa ruthae, assembly GCA_035046665.1. Lineage (NCBI taxonomy): Eukaryota > Metazoa > Cnidaria > Hydrozoa > Anthoathecata > Corymorphidae > Euphysa > Euphysa ruthae. Next base: position 4,932 of record JAUZNK010040799.1, read on the forward strand.
CCTGTTTTTACCCTAGGTGCGTGGCCCAGAAAACTTTTTGAACAACTGCAGCCAGAAATTTAATTTTTAAACTTACACAAAAATTAAACGTAGTTGGAACAAAATTTTTGCAAAAAATACAATAAAAAAAAAAAGTGAACTCTAGACAGAGAGCAATGTAGACAGAGAGCGATGCAGACGAAAGATTCCACTTGGTTTTTCAACTTCGTACAACATCTGAAAAGATTATAATGAATTTTGGAAAAATTTGGGTGAAATGACATTTTGGGTGAAAAATTGAGCAATTTTATTAGGCCCAGTAAAAAAAACAAATGAGCCCTAAAAATACACATAACATAAAATATATATAAATGTTTTTTTTTTTTCAAACACTGGCAGTTGAAATATAAAGCTTAAATATATATAAAAATTTTTATAAATATATATAAAAATTTGAGAATGGGCAAAAAAACAATACAAAATTGGACAACAAAAAATTCTTACCATAATATTTGAGCAAAGTGTTATCCAAAATAATATGCATACAAAAATCATAAAATTAAAACACAAACCCTACAAAAAGATGCTTAATCAAGTACCTGTTTGAGAAGCGTGCTTAGTAAGTTTTTCTTGATGTTCAAACCCCAAAGCAGCCTAGAAAAATCAATGAATTAGTTAAATTTCCTTTAGACCTAGTTTTCAAAACAAACCTGATAAAATAAATAATCATTAGAATTTCTTGCTGTTTAAAACTTAGTCCATAAAGTGAATATAAAACATTTTATGGGCTAATTCAACTTATTTTAGAAGCGGCAGCGCAATAGAAATAAAAACCAAAACAAATAGTTTAAAAATTTGCAAATAACGTTTATAAAAACAAATGAATGTTTTGATCAGCAGCAAAATTCTTCTCAGAATATTGCCCTCCACAGGTATTTCGGCTAAACAATGAATTAGAAACTATCTACTGATGTTTGATTTGGACCTCAGTTTTTTTTTTCCTTTATCATGTTTAATGTGAAACGTGGCTGATGCAACAATCAATTTGTGGACATGACAGTCATCCACAAAAGAGGACTTTTAGAAAAAAATGGTTAAAAAACTTTGAAAATGGCAAGTTTTAAACATCTAAACGGAAAAAAATTGAATAATTAAGGGTACTCAAAAAATTGGCATTCAGAAATCGTAAAAATTTAAAACAGCCAAAACAAAATTTTAGGCTAATATTAATATTTGAATGATATTACGTCATGATAATAAGTTCAACAGCAACGTATTAATATACTGGATAATACTTTAAGAAAAATATCAAAGAGAAACTTATAAAGCTCATTATACCAATAAATTTTTAAAAGCTTATTACATACTGAATTACTACATCAATTGATATAAGTGAGCTGCTAACAATTAATTTAACAGGGTATAACCCCTAAATCATCAGATTTTTATCCCAGTAATTTTTGTGAACTGTTGAAGATAAAGATATTTTTATATGAAAAATCAGCCCTTTAGAAAAATCCTACCAGCAATTAACCAAGGGAGGTGATTTCTTTCCCTCTCCACAAAAAATAACATATTTTGCCAGGAGTTTTAGAGAAATAGATTATACAGTATATTTTTTATTATTTCAAATTTATCCAAGATAACTTCTTACAAATGACAGACCATAAAATTAAAGGTATATCATCTTCAACAGACACATGTATGTCATAAAAACAAACAAATAAAAAAATAAATCAGCAGATGAATGATTAAACTATCATATCAGCATGTCAGTAAAATAACCTAAGGATATGAGAATACTTGCAAATCTTAATGTGTTTTATGACTCCTTCAATAAGGTTTAAAGCCTTTGATCAAAATGAGATACTAATATATGACCTCTAAAAATGTTGTACCTTATCTTGGCTTCCTGTTTGGACACCATATTTTCCTCCATATCCATAACTACCGACTTTACTGAAAATACAATTATTTACAAATAATTACACCAATGATCCAAATTTACTTATATCAATACAAACAAGCAATACCATTAAAAATAACATGCTTGTGATAACAAACTGGTTGTAGTCCTCTTTTTTCAAATTGGAATAATATTTAACTTAAGTCGAGAAAATATTTTTTATTAATTTTTGTTCAAAACATGTTGGGTCAAAAAAATATTTTTTTGGCAAAAATGGGTGTATATAAGTCTAAACATACTGTTTAACATTATGAAATAAATTTAGCAATAAGACCAATTCAGTTATATCTTTTGCAAGCCATTTGTAAGGGAATCTACAGCCAATAGATAATTTGATAATATTATTAGGAAAGTTGATTCGGCTAAATTTTTGTTTAGATCACAATAAAAATATTTACTAGCTTGAATAGTTTACAATGAATACTCACCTTTAAGTGAGTCCACATTAATTGTAGGTTGTATGGGACCATGCAATATAATTTTTACATAAATTATAGAAAATGCAAAAATGGCAAAACATTTTAATCCCTAAAAAATACTTTAGGAGACCTAACATTATTGCTGAGACATAATATATATATCATATTTATAATTAACATCTAGAAATTATCTGCGTGCTTTTTTAATTATAACCATAACAGGATTTATAAAATATCTTTCCTTATTTTCTAGATCCATGTAAACAGAAATCCATTCATCTAAACCGCTAAAAGCTCAATACAACAATAAAATTATCTTGTATCTATTACTTGTAGCCTGTTATCAGTGGTTGTTGTTATGCTTCCTAATTTAAACAAAATCAGAAATCTTTTTTGATCTGACATTTTTTACTTATCTTATTAACACACATTTTTTTTTACCAAATCAGGCTCCTAAAACAGTTAGAAGAACCAATTTTTTAATTATTCTTTTCTATGACCTTTGCCCCTTTAAATTATTCATCAAGGAATTAATGGCTCTCTGGAACAACATCAAAAAAGGTTATTAAAAAGCGGTTAAGTCATGAGTAAAAGATTTGTGTTAACTTCAGACTTATACAAAAAGATTTAATATGAAAATAAGTGATAAAAAATAACACCACCGTGATACGCATGATGGTTATTATTTGTTGAGTCATGCTAAAAACTTAATTTAAAGATTTACATTTCATTTTAAAAATGATTTTATTACCTTATAATGAAATAATTAAACACTATATCAAAGTGTAGAACTTTTCAGTAATACCTGTATCACGGCCCAAATAAAACATATGATATATGCCATTAGTATTATGGGCATATTTTTGTGAAAAAAGAAACTCACACTTAATATTAAAGTTTTTTAAATCACATTAAATTTTTTATAAAATAGGACAATGTCTTTTGAACTACTTTTAATATCTAGTTATCGTTTATACTTTACTCACTGATGTCCATACCACGTGACTAATGGAACATAAGTATATAAAGAATGAGCAAAACAAATCAAAAGATTTTAGTGTTTTATCCTAAACTGCTCTATTTGAAAGAAATCTCTGATAAGAAATTCGCTCAATTGTGGATTCAATTGAATGTATTTTCAGCATAAATTCAAGTTTTAAGGCTAAACATTATAAGAGACCCCTAATGAGTTGTTGGTGGTAATTAGACGGTAATTTGCCAAAAATGATTTATGTATGTTTTGGCTATTTCGCTTAAAATACATAGAAATAGCTTATTTTAATTAAATATGGAATAAATGACTTGGTCAAATAAAAGTAAATAAAACATTTCAGAGAGTAATTTTAGTTAATTTGGACATGCAACAGCTGCAATAAGAGGGTATGGTGCCTCCTCATAAAACTTTTATCAAATGAGACCTTCAAGTTAAATGTTACAAAACATATAAAACATTTTATTGTAGGGAAATTTCTGCTGTATTTCAAAGCAGTTGATATGTATTCCATCACAAATTTCCAAACTTTTTGCCTTACTGAAATTCCACAGAAATGTTACCATGTTAAATGTTCTTTCCCTATTCAAATATATTTGACACACCAACTTGTGTGAGTATAATGCAGGAGTTGAAATAAGGATTAACTTATGGTCGGTCTGAAGGGGTCAAAACATTGCTTTGCCACATTATAACAAGTATATGTTTATGCCTAAAAGAGAGCAAAATGGGTACAACGAAGCGAGGAGAAGAGTAAAATTACAGCTGGTGGTCTGGGGGCGCTGTAAGCCTCACCACCAGTCGGGTAAGAGACGAAACCCCAAAATTTTTTGATATAACGTTATCAGAAGCCCTCTGAAGGGGGCATAACATTGCTTTGCCACATTATAACAAGTATATGTTTATGCCTAAAAAAGAGCAAGACGGGTAGGTAAGATTTTATATTTGTGCATGAAAATAGCGCCTCTTTAGTCTTCCTATCTATTTAGGAAAGGCAACAAAAATTAGCTCACAGTTCCAAACAACTCTCAGATATCCAAATATATTTACACTAAAAAATAACACAATTTTAATCACAAAATTTGCACTGTGAAACAGATAAATAAAATCTATTTATCGACAAAAGAATGTATAACACAATGGCAATTAAAATCGAATGATTGAAAGCAGACATTTATTATTATTTAAATATATTTAAATCTATTGTTCATTTTGCACACTGATTTTTTGATTTTAAATGTGATCAATCCTCATTGGTTTATATTAATAATTTTGCAGCAAATTTTGGATTCTCCTTCAATTCCCAGACATAGTTTGTATGAAAAGTTTTTTTTGTAACATAATGACTTGTAGTTAGCATATCCTGTTTTAAACTCCCCCTCTGTTAATTCAATATAAACTGTGTACCTGTTTTACTATGATACCAAATTGATTTTAGTATGGAAAATATTTGTCAATCAAATTTTCCAATATTGGTCTAAACGTTCAAATTAAATGGAGGGTTAAACCAGGATTTATTGGTTTAGCGTTTTTGGTACTAGATTTTAGCTCAAAACTTGTGTATCTACTATGTTTTAGGGCCTCCTCATACGCAGATTTTGATCCATCGTTTTGGTTCAATCTATTGTTTATAGATATAGGTTTTTTTTCTAAATTTCAGTAAGGTGGTTAGAACAGAGTACTAATGTACAACTAATTATTGCTTGATTTTTAAAAGGACGGTAAGAATATTCTGTTAAATTAAGTGTGACATCTAAAAAGTTTACTATTTTTAAGTTGTCTATTTAATTATTTTTCAATTTCTATTTGAAATCTAATTTTTAAAACTTGTTTATTTTTTAATCTTGTCTTTTTGATGTCTGTTTTTATTGCATAAAACAATTCGACCATCAAGCAATAAAGGCCCATATCATTTTTTTGCTATAATTTTCTTTCAGTGAGTCTAAAATGTGGATTCCAACCAATTCAAACCTCTGCCCCATCAAAAATATTAGTAGTAGGAATTTTCTACAGTGACTTATATTTTTAAGATTTTCAGCACTAATTTTACAACGTTTTTGTTGAATTTAATTTTATCGTCTAAAATTGTTTTAGAAATAGAAAGGTAAAATTCTTTAATGTCCTTTAATGAATAAAGGAACTTTTTGTTGATTATTTATGTTTGAAAACCATACCATTGGATCAATTGTGTTTTCCACTGATTCATATATACATCTCTACATTAATAGCCTTAAATTCCTTATTTTTACAATTATTTTATGGACTTCCAACCATATTTTACAATATTTTTAATCAAGCATCTTCATTGGTTGCCGCTATACCAACTGCCATCAAAAAAGTGAAAAACAACCTGATGGACCCAAAACCAATTTTAAAGATTTAGATAGCAATAATATTGTTGATTGGTCGTTTTTAAACAATGGTCAAATAGAACAATATCATAAAATAATAGCTTTTTTTACGCACGTTGTAAAGAAAGGTCTAGAGAGAAGGTAGAGCACTCGTACATGTATTGAAAAGACAGTTTTAAATTTGACAGAAAGTTTTTCTAAGATTTGTTAAAGTATACTATTGCATAATATACCATGTGTCTAAATGATGTTTCCTATACTCACCTAGCTTTATTTAAAAAAAATTTTTATACTAAATTTTGAGAAAGTGACAAAAACAAAACAAAAAATAATTGCAGTTAAACTTGGCTAAGAAAATGCACTGTTCGACCCATTTTTGAAAATTTTAATTTTAAATATTTTAAATAAAAGTTGTGTAAAAGAACAACAAGAATTTTTTTTCAAATAAATTCAAAATTTCAACTTACTTTCCTTATTTTAAAGCATCACAAACATACAGTTTTTGAGAAAAGTTTGTGAGTTAAATCTACACATGGGCATGGAAATGACTATGGATTTCTTTTCCAGGATGTGAATGTCAGGTGAACCAAAAATATATTCTAAGCTATAAAATTTCAACAGAACTAGTAACGAACTTCTACAGAAAAATGGTAAAATATTATTTTCATCTTAAATTTAACCTGGTAAGGAGTCTGGACTTTGATAGAATGGTCTACACTCTAAAAACATTATACATAATGTCTTCCAAAATTGTACAAAATCACGAATAATTAAAAATAATAATAAAAAAAAAAGAAGATATTTTTTTATATCATATTTGACTAGGGCTTGGATCTGAGCCCAATATGAATAATATCAATAGGGTATGGTCAATTTAAACCATATCTCTTAGAATCATCAACTTTGCACAATTTTGTTCTAATACAAAAGATTTATTTGTTTGTTCAAAAGTTTTAAAATTTTATGATCATGTTCTTGTAATGAACTAATTTTTTGTCCTTGACTTTCTTAAGAAGGACTTAGCTCCTATCTTATTTGAATTCTTTTTGGAATCTTCTCAAATTCATAATTATTACACAAGAAACACTCGTTGTCATAAGTTAAATATCCCTTCGTTTAAAACTTTCAAGTATGGTAAATACTCTAATAAATATCAGGGCATCATTGGAACATTCCTTTAATTTTTCATATCACTAAAACAACTTGCAAAAATATAACTTATATATTACATATTATAACTAATGTTTAGCCTTAAATAGAAATCAATTCAAAAGAATTCTGATAAAATTTTTATGATTTTCTTTTGAATAACATCTTCAAAACATTACAACATATGCTGACATTGCATCATGTCATGATATCAAGCTTTTTACATTAATTGCATATTTTCAAGATAATGGGTGTCATTCCTTCTGATTAGTCTACTAAACGAATGGCTCCTACCATAGGTTTGCAAATCCAACTATATATGTATATAAAAAAAAATTTAACTAAATTTATCTTTTATATCCTTGTATATGGTTAATAAAACGTTTTACTTACTTTTACTTGCTTAATCACTCACTCACTCACTTACTCACCAACTTACTTACCAATAAAATTTTAGCAATATTAGAGCCATCTTTTTAAGTTTAATAAAAAAAATATAACTTTGGATTAAAAACCCTTTAGAGACCCGGGTGGGCCTAGTAATATTTTCAAAATGGCTGATAGCTTGAATCATCAGAGATATATACATTGAATTTAACGTAAGATATTTAGGATCAATCCTAATTTATTAAACATCAAAAGTCATTTCTGGCAGACAGACAAATGTGTCAAAAATTTCCTTTCTTAGTCCACCAAATTCAGTTAAAATTTCAAAAAAAAATTGGCCAAATTATGTCTAAACTATGGTCCAGTATGGAGAAAAAATATTTTCTCTCTAAAATCCGCGATAGTCACTTTTACTAATTTGAAAGTCATAATAACAAATATAAAAGAAACTATACAGTAGAGCTGAATTTGAAATAAATGTCATTTTCATGTCACCATAGACAAATTTTGTCAGATTTTAGATTTTTTTTTTTAAATAAGTAGCAAAATAATCTCAAAATACAACTCACTTCAGATAAAATACTACCATGACTAATACAACACCAATGGGTTTAAAAAAAACTGTCAGTATTGTGTGTGGAGGCAGTGTGAAACACACACATGCAGTATCGATATATGTAAGTTATTAATAAAATAAACATTATATTTGCGACTTAAATTTTGAAAATACTTTAAAGACTTAGGTGCTAAAAAATTTAGAATCATGAAATTTCCTGAATGTTGACATAAGTTATCACAACTCCTATGATCACAACTAAACCCTGCATTATCTTAAGCCACCATAGATTTTTAAAGAGCCATAAATTAGATACCTTGAATATAAATGTAAATATAAATTAGAATCACTAAAACTAAGGTACTTACTCTGGATCCATAGAATCTAAAAAAAAAAAAAAAACTTTTGCTCAAAATTATATTGTAACATCACTGAGATACAGATTCGGGCAATATTGAAACTGAGATGTATATATTTGTTATTTGAGGAATGTTTCACAAAATAAATACATTAAATTATAACAAAACAATACAACATTGTCATGAATTGCAGCAAATAACCAGGAGAAAGTATGAAATTTTTGGTGGCTTGGTTATACCTTTCTTTATATTTTTGTCATCCGCTGTAACTCCTTCTCGTAGACCTTGCATACTAAAAAAATATAAAATTTCTAATATTTCTTGATAAAGTAAAAAAAAAAAAAGATGTTTAATAAAAAAAACAACTAAAAGAATATATGAAGTAAATTTAAAAAATAAGACAAAGTTCATATCATATTTCATATTGAAGAATTTTTACTCTTTATCTAAAAAAAATTTTTAAATGTTATTGAAAATCCCAAAACATTAAGTATCAGAAAGTCAAGGTCGTAACCCATATATTTTTAACATAAAACTGGTTTGATGGTAAACCATTATTCCAACAAACAGCAAGTAAAAATAATTTAATCTCTAGAGAAACACTGAGATATATATTTTTAATAACTTACACTGATTAAAATGAAATTTTATGGTAATCCAGTCAGATGATACATATTCTTAACAAGTGCCCTAATGCACAGTTTCTCCCTTCTCAAAGTTTAAAAGCAATTAAATTAACATTCTTAAGCTTTATGTCATGTAAATGACATTAATTAAACAGAAAAAATTTTTGGAAAATATTTTTTTGTTAAACAGATGTATCACCACAACATGATTCGAATTCTGAATAAAAGATTTAAATCTAGAATTCAACTTTTGAATTCTACATAAAAATATAAAAATAAAATACCTCTAATGTACGTATTTGCTCAGCAAAGGTTATATTAGCAAAATGCGTTTTATATTTTAAAAATTTATCGAGACATTAGCAGCATTAACTTAAATATGAATAGAAAAGCTTAGGAAAAAATATTTAAAACCAGCATGGAAGAATGAGCAGCAACAAAATGACAGGGGCTTCACTGTGCTAGCAAACAAAAAGGTTATAAAAATTATTTGAATTGATTAAACTGTGGGTAACTTGTTTACCTTAATGCTCCCACTCTTCCAGAACCTTCTATGGTCTTTGCACCCCATCGTTGTTCTTCTTCACTGACATCATTCTAAAAAATAATACTTGAGCCAGTATACTAAACTAAAATTCTGTAGAAAATAAATCCAAGGGAATTGCCTTAATAATTAAAAAACAGTTATAGATATTTCTTTTATGTCTATTAAAAAAAAATCAAATTTTGCTACATTGTATTTGTAATACATTGTAAAAATAATTTAATCTAATCTAATACATTGCTACATTGTAATTTTTTTTTGCCAATACATGATATTCCTATGTCCCTCAAAAGTAAATTGTGTGTTGTGTTAAAATAGAGATGTCAGAGATGCATGAAAAAATAGAGCAGATATCAGAATTTCAAAACAAGTATAACAACGTTTCTTCTACACAACTTTCCATTTATCTTAAAACTTGTGAATTGAATATTTTGTACAGCCATTATTTTACTAACTTAACAACTTCATTTGTTACAACATTTATTTACACTACACTCTTGATTTACCCATCAAATTTATTATTCAATCATGTCAACAAAAACCAAAAAATAAACACTGATTGGAATGTGAATACAAGGAAGGGAAAGCCTACTGCTGTTTTACCAGTAAATTTATTTGTGAGGTTTAAGAAAATATAAGAATAAGTGTCGGTTTCTAAAACCAAATGTATGATATCTGGGTTACAGTTGAAAACAAAAATGGAGACCAACCAGAAGGAAATCTATTTGGATCTTATTAAACATGTTTGGCTTTAAGAAATTGCTGTTAAAAAGGAATACACTGGTAAGACATGTACTACATAATTAACTGGGTGGAATGTTCCAAAATGTAAAATAAACAATAAATCCGGGAAAAAATACAGACTTTCTAGTGAGAAAAGAACATTTCAAAGATACAACTACCGCAAAATTTCCTAAAAAGCTTTCTAAAATAGCTAAAAGGAAGTTAGAATATAAACCTATGCGCCTATCAAATAACCGCCTAGAACTTTTAAAAGACATTAATCACCTAAGAACAAGTCTATACAGCGCCATCATAGACGAAATCCAGACTAGTTCTTTGGCTGAAATGATAGAAAATTGCAGATTGAGCAAAGAAGAAGCTGTACCTTTACTAGTTGAGAATCTTCCTGAGTTAGCAGTTAAATTTATATCAAAAAATAATATCACAAATTTACAGAATTAATTTAAAAATTATAGAAATAAGAAATACTAAATAATTTCATTAAATTCATGCAATTGATCCACAAAAAATTGAATCAGTTAAAAATAGTACAGCTAAGCAGTCCAAGTTACAACTCTGGGTTGAAGTACGAAAAGGATGATTTACTGCATCAAACTTCAAAAGAATTTGTTGCACAAGGGAAGATAACGTGAAGTTAATTCAACAAAATATGGGCTAAACAAAGGTTCCAAAAACATTTGCAATGAAATGAGTGCCAACCTATTAAAAAATATATTTTTCAAAGTAAACTAAACCACAAAAACCAGGTATAGCAGTTCACAATATAAACTTAGGTTTATCGCAGCTATACCTGATCTAAAAATCGAATCTCCACCAATTAAACAAATTGCTTTTATATGCCCAATAACTTGCTCAACTAAAATTCTGACTTAAGCAATAGACATAGTTTCTTTTACTTCAGGCAGTGTCATTTTTGATTAGGAGGGCTAAAAAGGCCCTACTAGTTTTACGTAGGTGAGTGTGGTTAAACTGATTAACGATAATGAGCTGGTTAAGTATTTATAATTGTATTGTTATTATTGTTGTTATTATCACCAATCAAACCATCAGAGGATAATAAATGGCTTCTTTCTTTAATATTTTAAAATTTTTTTATTTTTTAAGGATATTTCTGCAGATTTATTTTAAAAAAAAGATATACCAGATGATGTCTTGATAAATGGATAATTGTATACCAAAATTGATTTCACTGTTATTATGAGGTGAAGAACTTTCTGGTTCTTCTAGCAATGTAACCTTTTGTTTATTTTTGTGAAAGCTAGGACTTTTCGTAACAACTTTAGGTGAATCATTATTGAGATTTGATGAAACGACATTAGTAAAAACTTTATCATGTATTATTTAATATATTATTTCCATTGACACTACTATTATTATTATTATTATTATTATTAATTGTTATATTAATTATTATAGAATTATTATAATTTTTATCCATTCAAAAATAACTTTTTAACGTCGCATGGTTTCTCAATATATTTTTCAGTATGGAAAAAAAAAAAAAAAAAAAAATCAGTTCAAATAATAAATATTTCATCTAATATACTAAGAAGAATATCTTCTCACCAGAATATTTCAGCATACATTTACTAAACAGAAAACTCTCACCAAAGGCTGGATTTTATAGAAAGATATTACAATGCCACATTAATTAGGTCTATCCTGTAGTTTTTTAAGAAATCAATGCAAAATTGTTTTGGAAAGAAAATAATAGCATACATACATAAATAATTTACAGATATCCTTAGATGATAAAATTTTCAAATTTTAAAAACTATCATGATTCTCAGTTCAATGTCCATTTTCCATGCCAGCACTAGGCTGGAAGGGGAATAAAATGGCAATTTATGAAATTTGTGTAAACATTTTTGTAAAAAATCCTCATTACCATTTATAAAGAAGTTTTATAGTTTTACAGCTGAACGCCTTTCTTAACGCTAACGTTTCACAGAAAGGAAGGATTAGATGTTTTTTTAAAGTAGCACCATAACTATGTGGAGTTTTCACAAAAATTACACATTTGCCCTATATCTGAATTAAGGTATGGTGGATTCAATACATCTATTATCTTATATTATGAGACACTGTTAGTTTTACTAAAACATAGCTAATAAATTATACCTTAATGGACTAATTTGTGAAATTCTACAATCACCAAAATTTTAAAGATACTTATTGAATATATAACCATACATATAGTTTCAATACGTGTGTAT
>JAUZNK010040810.1:0-17216 GCA_035046665.1 Euphysa ruthae
ACTAACATTAATTTTGGTGCTGTTTGTTAGAGTTTGTATCCTGTCCTCTGTCAATTTTCTTTACTGAAAAATCACACATTCAGAACGAGAAATTGTCTTGAAATCTTGTTGAAATAATCTTTTATGTATTATACATGATTTATGATAGGCCTATAGTGGCTCATGAATTTTATTATAGACTGATTGATATTTTCAATTCTATTTTTATAATTTTGTGAGGCTTCCAACATGCTAAGGGGGAGCAAATCATAAGCCATGGCAGTTATAATTTAGAAAAATTTCTTATTTTAGATGGTATAACAATTAAAGTATATTTATAGCAACTGAAAAAATGACACTGCCAGCTGCTTTGCAAGCGAGATTAAAGAAAAGAGGGTTAGTTCTTTCAGGTAATAATTCATAAGTAGGTTTTATAGTTAATAGCAAAGTGATTTGGCTAATATTTAACAGGATATTACAACAGTATATTTCTAAAATAATGCAGCAAATACTGACCCCAAGGTGTTTCTCACCTGAAAGCCTTTTTTTAGTAAATCTGTTTCAACTCAATCTGTTCATTACCCTATGATTATAAAGCAAGCTTATAAGTGGTATAAGAAACTTTTAGAATTGATATTCCACTGCCTATGTCTGGATACTGCCACTGAATTTTTAAACATACATAATTTGCAGTATCTTAAAAGCTAACAAATCTTAAAATTATAATTTGATTAAGCATGAGTTTTTTTTTTTTTTTTTTTTTTTTTTTTTTTTTTTTTTTTTAACTAATGAATTTATACAGATACATATAATCACTTCAGAAAAACACATTCTGTTATCAACGTGTATTCTTTGTAAAAATTAAAATAATAAAAATTAGTTAATAAAAATTTTAAAACATGCATATCTAACTATGCAAATAAAATTTGTTTAAAATGCTTCTTCAGGTGGATTTTACATTCTGTATATGTGTTTAGTGGAATGTTGTTGTAGGTTTTCTCTCCGTAATATTAAAACAAATTTCTAACAAACTCAACTTTTGGCAGTTTAATGTACCAAACATCTTGACGAGTCAATTTACTGTGTTGGTGGATTTTGAAATAGTTGGTAAAGTTTGAACACCTCTTTCCACTTAATTAGAAGAGAGGAATTTAAAACTTTCTGCTTCAATGGAGATATCGTCTTAACAACGTGTCTCGTTGTTCCATTTGGTAATTTAAACTACATTATAATTTAAACATCACTTAGGTGCCATTATAAGTTCAAGTAAAGATTACCACTGTATGTTATAATTGCTATAATTGTTGTTTTCTGCTGTATTCGAAGTAAGCAATGGTTGAATCTCTTTAAGCAATCACAAACGTCTGTATGCTTTATTATAACATTTCTGAACGTATAAGTTCATATTTAATGTCTGATTTATTTCGATACCAAGGTACTTGTAATTGTATGTAAACTTAGCACTACTATACTGGTAAGTCACGATAAGACGATCAGGTTGCTTTGCAAGGTTCTTCGATGTTCTAAATAATATTGCTTCATTTTTACCCTGTCCAAGATTAAGTATAAGTTCGTTATCCTCACACAGATTTGAAATTAGTTCCATATAAGTCGATAGTCTGGTTTCGCTGATAAATGTATCTTTTCCAGGAACATAAATTATGGTATAGTCTGCATGTATTATAGTTTTGAGTGTTTTAAGCACCTTGTAAAGTCATTAAAATACACTATAAACGACGGCGGTCTAAATATAGAACCCTAGGGTACACTAGATTTTACTTTTCTGTCATGCGATAATACACATAAATTTACTAATTGAGAGCGATTGAACAAGTAGTCTTGAAACCATGTGAGTTCTTGTTTGCATATCCCATAACCCTGTAACTTGCTCAGAAGTTTCCCGTAACTCAGAATATCAAACGCCTTAGAGAGGTCTAAGAAAACAGCTCCAACCATTTTCCCTTCCTCAACTTTACTTCTATATTTATGTTTATGTTATCTGTGAGCAATGTCACTGCAAGTCGTGTTGAACGATTCTTTCAGAAGCTGAATTGATCATCAACGATAAGACAATTTTCTTCGAGATAGGATGACAATTGATTGTGAACATTCAATGACTTGATATTGCAGGTACTACATTCAAATGTTTCCGTTCAGTTGGATAAATGGAAGTTTTTAAAGATTGATTATATATGACAGTGGATCTGTCAATACTGACGCACCATCTTTCAAGACTTTATGTGGAATTTCATCAAAATCTTTTGCTTTTTTTGGTTTCAATTTATTTAGTCCTTCCCTAATTGTTTTGATTGATACTGTTCTAAATTTGAATGTTGTTTGGCAATAATGCTCGTTTTGTTGCGCTGTCCATGCATAGTTTTTTAAAACAAAAGCTTTCTGTTTTAGATTGCATACAGTGCTAAAAAAATAACTGCAGAAAGCTTCTGAAATTGTATGTGGATCAGATGTAAAACTTGAATTTATAGCAACTGTAGTTGATGACAATTTTGATTTACTTGGGTAAAGTTTTTTTGTTTTGCTCCAGAGTTTGTCCGGTTGATCTGAGGTTTCGTTTAAGAAACTTCTGAAGCAATTTTTTTTTGGATCTTTAACTATTTTATTTACTGCATTTGGTTTCGTTTTAAATGCTATTTCATTCTGAGGTATTTTCGACTTTCTGAAGATACGATATATTTTATCACGTTCATTTAAATGTTTCTTAATATCAGAGGTCAACCAAGGGCATTGCTGTCCTTTTGCACGTTTGTTTGTTATTGGAGCAACATTGTTTAGACATAATGTAATAATTTCTTTCATTTTAAGCCAGGCAATGTTCACATCAGTTGTAGTAAACACACCAGCCCAGTTTGAGTTTTTCAACTGTTCACAAAATACATCTTTAATGTAATTTTTAAAGTTTCTAACTTTAAAAACTCTTGGCTTGTACTTGGTTTAGCTTACGTATACAGCAGACAAGGTCGTGATCACTGAAAACAATAGGTATTGCGCAACTCTAAGATATTACGTCAGGGTTGTTTGTACATGTAATTTTATTTTGAGAACAATTAAAAATATATTTGCACTCACTGCCATTATCCACAGTAAATATCTTTTATTCAGGGACTTATGGTGTAGAGTATTTAACCTCCAAGAATAATAATCTTTTTTTTTTGTGATATTTACAGAAAAAGGCACTTAATATAATTCCGTATGGATTTTTTTAGCACCTCCAGAGAAGTTTGTGGAAGAAGAAATAAAACCTGTTAAACCTGTAAGATATAAATTATTGTTCTTGATAATACTTTTTTGTTTTCAAAAAGTCTGAAAACTGTGTGTGTGCTCTTGAGGATTTAAAACCATGATGGGTTCAGTCCTTTAAAATTTCTAAACTTTCTTCTTTATATTTACACTCTTTTATGAAAAAAATTGCATATTTTTCATGTTTCATTTAACATCGTTTTATATTATGGAAATTTCTTTAATAATTTTGTCAATAAGAAGGTAGATACAGATTTCTGTTTTAAAATCTCAGGTTTTCGCTTAATGCTTTAGTGATTCTATTTAATAAGCAACTTATTTTGAAATTATTTATTAAAGAGAAAAAATTTTGATTTTACAGCGAAACAAGCAATTGATTAATACTGGTGCAAATAATTTCTTATTTTTTCTCCGAAACTATTGCACTTTTGAAGCAAAAATGAAAGCGAGAGACATGGTTTTTATTAGCAAGTAACTTTGCGCTATGTCCATGTGTCCATTGTCTAGAATTTTGAAAATAATATCAATGGTTTTTCACAGATCTACTAACTGTATGAAAAAAATTTCTTTTACTGTTTAAAATATAATATTCATAAGGTTTCCAGTTGATGTGTCATTTATCATTTACTCCTGATTTCAGAAGATTTATTTGTTATGTTTGAATAATATCAGCCGAAGCATAGTGGTTAAATATTTGAAAGAGTTTAGGATAAATACACCTTTTTTTTTTAGTAGCTTAAACTAAAAGTCTCTTATTGCATTTTTAATTTCACATACCATTGTTGCAATATTTTCTATAAAAATTGAAATTACAATTCAGAGGTATTAGGGGATTAAGTGGAAATTTTTACCTGTTTGACCTGTTTTTATGAAATTTTTTCATAAACGTTTTTATCTTTATCTAGGTCATCAATGTTCTTGATAATTCCAGTAAACCAGAGGTTCTTGCATTTTTTTATGGCATTATTTATGTGGCTTTGTTCTACAGCAAGGATTCAATCCTTCCAGAAGGAATCTTTGATAATTAAGCACACTGAAATTTTTATAAATTTTGATTTTAAAAATTTTTTGAAGCATGCTGCTCTGATTTTGTATTGCTCTTAATAATTAGTGTAATTAAAAAAAAAAAATCATAGAGAGAATGATTAATTCCTAAATGATATTGTAAGAAGTTGTTTTGTGGTAGGAGATATATACAATTTAGGATCATATCATATGTTGCTGTCATTTTAATGTAAATTATAGTGAATTTAAGTATAGATGTATTAATCTTGTAATTATATAGAGAATTTCCCTATAAAAGAATCTCAACAAGGTACTCATTTGAAAGATTATACAAAAATAGAATTAGATATTGGATGGTAAAATTTATGAAGGCATTTTTTTTTTTAAATATGGAAACTGAATGTGAGTTTAAACGAATGGGATTTTGCGAGAGTGGTAATAACTCTAAAAGATATTCAGGGAAATTTACATGGAGAATAATTGAAAATATTCTTTGTTACCAAGGTCGATCTCTGAGACTTTCAAGACCAAGTTAGTCAGGCCTTGGTGTCACTGTATTTTTGCCTAATTTGCGTGGTTGGTCCAGGAAAAATTCCATAAATGGCTAACCGTGAAATATGAATTAAAAAACAACCCTGTTTTGGAAAATACAATATTTCTTCTATCAAATGAAAAAAAAAAATAATGAAAATAAATGCAGCTTATGAAATCAGATGTAAAAAAAAAACATCTCTTTTTCAAGTGACACTTTTCACACCTTTTAAAAGGAGTAAAAAAGTAATTTTAGTTTACTTATAATTTTTTTCAATATTTGTCAAGTCATTACCTACTGCTTACAAAACAGTAAAAAATGCTATAAAAACTCTTCATTCAGAATCAGATTCATTATCATATTTTTTTGTAATATCCTTTTTAGTAGGATAAATTACAAAACAATGATTCAACCATAGCACTAAATTGCATCTTGCACACCAGAAACGTGTATCTTTATATACACCCACATGTGCATGCGAATTAAATTGGAATTGCCGCTCATTGCTTTCTTAGGAATTTGATTTGATTCAGAGCTACTTTTTGATAAAGAAGTAGTTGACATCATGATGGTTGACAAAGAACCTGAAACTGCATTGTCTGTGACTTTAGACATCTCTTGAGACTGAGGGATAGGTGAATTGTGTAAGGATTGAACAGTAGAACAAGTCTCATCTATGCCTTCCTCATCTCCATCAAATAAAGAATAATAATAAAGAAAAACAGTCTTAGCTAATTATTTCACACTGTTACACAGGCCTTACAGTGCACCTGGAATACCTGGAAAAATAGCTTTTTTAAAGAAAATTCAGAGAAAACCTGGAAAAGTCATGCCAGGAAAATGTCAGGGAAAAATTGTCATCTGCTTATTTTCAGGAATTCATTTATCAATGTTTCTCATATATCTATTTTTTTTTTCATCTTAATGGAATGAAATAATGAATAATAAACAAACTGTTTTCAATGCAGAATGATTAGAGGATGATGAATTTAAATCATGGATTCTTCAATCAAGCAAAAGCGAAAGTAAAGCAAGATTTAAGCTCTGTAGAAAAGACCTTGAACTTTCCAACATGAGATTACAATCCTTGGTAAGCCACGCATCCAGAAAGAACCATATTTCACTAGACTTAAAAGTAAAAGTTTTTTTTAAACCGCAAGTTGATACACCAGTTGATGTGATTACATCAAAAGATTGAGATTCCACTTCTAAATCTCAGCCAACGCTAGAACTAACTGTAACAAATTCTGAAAAAATAATGCTGAAATTGTATGGGCGATGAAAACTGTTACTGCTAATCATTTAAATAACGCGAACACAGACATCAATTTACTTTTTCCAAATATGTTTCCAGATAGTGATATTGCATGTTCCTTTCAACTTGGTTCCACTAAATTATGATATATAATTAAACTTGAATTGCTACATATTTCAAGTCCACACTGGTTAAAAGTTTGGATGAAAGTGATTGCGATGTTATTTCTTTTAACGAAAGCTTGAATGATGTGACCATCTTGTGAAATGGATTTGTTAATACCATATTTTGACTGTGTGGAGAGGGAGGTCAAAACCTGATTTTATAACTCGATTCTTTGGTCATGATACAAGAAAAGATTTGCAAAAACAGTTTGTGGTCTCTTAAAAAAGTTAGATGAAAATAAACTGCTTTCAAGTATGGACGGAATGTTAATTTAAAATTTCTTCAGAACATGAATGATCAAAATGGGCAGCACCATTGACATTGGTTCTTATGTGTTACACACTATTCACGCTGCTTTCAAGACTTCTGCAGAAAAAATATATTGGAACATTAAAAAAAAATACTCTATGGTTGTCTGGTCAAGCGGTTAAGACTTTGGTTTTCTGTCACAGAGGTTCGAGGTTGATTTACCCTAAGAAATAAATGATTTTCTTTACCGTAAGCTGAAATGGGAGCTCTAAGTACACCAGAACCAAAACCATGGGAACTTCCTAAAATAAATAACTTAAAGTTAATTTTTGGCCCTACGTTAAAAAAAATATATGTTTGATATACATTTAATTACTATGAAAGGTGCTTTCAGAGCAATTAAATAATCCATTTTTCACTAGTACGACAAGAAGAGTTTGTTAGTCGTACTGGAGGCTCATCTTTTTCCCTCTATTTTTCTGTGCGAAATAATAAATTTATTTGGGCCATTGTTTTCTGAAATTTTATGATTTTATTTTCATAAAGGCCAATGGGTAGCTATATGTTGCTATTAGATATTTTGGTGAATTTAAATTAATTTACCATTTCAGGTGGATAGAGGAAAATTTTGAACACCTCGTAGATATATGGCCGAGCATTTACGTTTAAGATATACACTTTCTGTCAGGCGCTTCCTAAATCAAAACGTCCTAGTTTAAGAAGCTGAAACCTTCACACCTCTGTAAAAGATTCTTTTACTGTGGCTAAATTAAATTTCTTCAGCTATGTGGCAGGGATTTTTAAACCCTTTCTAGTTCACTACCAAATACATAGTCCAATGGTACCATTTCTGTACAATGATCTATCAAATCTTGCTAAGAAAATCGTCTGAATTGACAAAAATTGATCTTGGTGATAAAACAAGCTTCCTGAAAGCCAAAGATCTAAATATTGGTTTCACAGATAAAACCAGTATTTATGATTTAAAGAAGTTGGATGATGTGACAAGCCAACAAATTACAAGATATTTCAATGATACTATACTTTTTATCAATAGTTTCAAATATCTTTCAAAGAAGTCCTCTTGGGTCTGTAGTTGTCATGTTTTCCAACGTTTTTGATCCCAATCAAGTTGCTGTGGTGGTGATTGAGCTATTGGAATGCAATTTGAAACAACTTTTATCTCATTTTACGAAGTTGCAGATTTTGTGTGACCAAATTTTTAGATTTTCTGCAAGAAGAAAGAAGCCTGTGTTGTAATTTGATTATACAAAAACAAGACTTGATAACTTTTATTTCTACAGCTTGAAGAAATGAAGAAATACAAGCAGTTATGGTATAGTGTTTAAGATAATTTTAACATTAAGCCATGGTCAAACTGCTGTAGAGAGAGACTTCAGTGTAAACAATTCAGTTTTAAAGGTTAACTAAAAGAGGATAATATTTCGGGAAAAAAATCATTAGAGATCACATGTTAGAAAATCCATTAAATGCAAATTCCCTTCACATTTCTAACGGGTTGATTCTTTCTTGTGTAACACGCAGCTCATATGACTTATAATGCAAGCTTGGAAGAAATGGGTAAATCAAAAACTTCAGGATGAGATGCATGCCTTGAATGAATATACATTCCTTCCAACGGAGATGTGAAGCTTTGAAAAAGACGTGCAAAGCGGTATATGTTGAGTTCATTAAAGCAGTTAAAACAGCAGAAGAGAAGTCTGACATAAATCTTATTGTACAGGAAAATACAATTAAAAGAAGATATCAAAGTCTTAGAATGACACATTGGTGTCTTGGAATTGAAGCAAAAAAAGTATAGTAGAATCGTATTTCCTGCTATTGTATTATATTTGATACATTTAGTTACATATTTATATCTCGATTATTAACATTTTTGACAAGACAATATTTATATTGGGGAAAATACAACAAATTCCTTTTTTTTTTTAATGATATATAGCATTGAATAACCTATTTTTTTATGTAATGCATTTTTATATTTTTGTATTGTTTTATTTTCTAAGATACTGCAACCAGACACAAAAATGGTGGAATCATCAGGGCGTAACTTTTCTGAAAAGGGGAAATTGCCATAAGGGGAATGATTTGAAGAGGGCTGCATACTGCATACTGTGTTTAGATTAACAACAGTAGTTCTGCATATTTTTTTATTTTATTGTTTTACGTTCTCAAGTTGTATAGTTTGTACAATAGTTTATTGACCCGTTATTTTGATGGCTTTTAAACCAGGGAAAATACGTTTTTTTGAAGAAAGACAGAAAAAAATCTCAGAATCGACTATGAACCCTACCCTGTGATACCCTGTGTACAGCTATCTTAAAATTATTTCTAAAGTGTTCTGAATACTGTAAAAAATACTTACCATCTTATTCAGAAACATCAGTCAGTTTCTGATGAAGTAGTGAATTCTCTCATGGCTTTCAGTTATTTAGTTTTTAAGTGGGGCTTAAAATTATTAAGTTCTTTATCAAGATTTAAACCAAGATGTCTGTACATCTACTTGATTGACAGGTTTGACTGAGTTTGAATGTATAACTGGATCTACCTTATGAGAACAAGCAGCTTCATTGGCTTGTTTGTTTGGATTGGGATTGA
Organism: Euphysa ruthae; assembly: GCA_035046665.1. Lineage (NCBI taxonomy): Eukaryota > Metazoa > Cnidaria > Hydrozoa > Anthoathecata > Corymorphidae > Euphysa > Euphysa ruthae. The sequence continues at coordinate 9,063 of JAUZNK010040810.1, forward strand.
ATTTCAATAAATCTCTTAATTTAACTCAGATTTAACTTAATTGACAGATTCATGCCAATCTTCAAAAAATAGCTTACTAATATATTGAGGGACTCTAACAGTAACGTTCAGCCGGCTGAATTTTTGGCCGTTTAAAAGAACTCTCTGCTAAATATTAAATAAGTCATTTTAAAATAAATTCTGGAGTTTTCCATCAATACCATGATTTTTCTCATTAACATCAAGATTAGTAAAAGCTTTCAGTAAAGATATTTTGAAAATTCCATCTTACTCTTTTATGATAAGGCGGAAAAATAAACTTAAGTTTTATATTTATTATCAGTGTAGGTAGATAATACTCAAAGAGCATAGATTCTTGCTGGATTGAAAATACTTCCGTAGGGAATAATGTTTATAATAATGATTAACAATGTTAATGTTTATAATTTTAATATTACAGCCATCATCTTTGCAAACAGTATCAGCTTTTTCCACCAATTTAAGCACTTTACAAAATTTTGACATAGATTGGAAAAATGCACTTAGTGACAACTTTTTTGACTCATAGTCATTCACTGGTACAAATGGAGTTAATCCTTTAGTCACAAAACAAGATCTTTAGCACTTATTTGAACTGTTTTTTGCTGAATAACTATAGGATATTGTTACTAAAACTAACCTGCGTGCAGAACAGTAATGATTCTTGGCTAATATAAACCATCAATCAAAAATTACAAAATGAACACCCTTTACAACGAGTGAATTGCTAATTTAACTTTCTTTGTATTTTGATGTTTAAAAACCTATGATATGTGCAGAATTGCGCATTATTATACAGAAAATGAAATTTTTATTACATCAATGATACCATTAGTTCTAAAATATTTCTTTAGATATTTATAAATCATTAAATGAAATCTATCATAAAATAATGAGAACTGTCTGTATCTATAACTACTGATCTAATTGGTTCCTTTTTGTTTTTGTGGACAGGTAGACTTTCAAAGAAATAATACTAATATACTCCTATAGATGCAGTCCATTCTGGCTAAATTGATTTAGTATATTTGAAACATCAATTGGTTATAAATGCAAAAGTGTTTTACATACCGGCTTAATAAAAATTTAGATAAAACCTTGAGAAAGTTTCGGAGTGTTACAACTCAAGTTATACTATCATTGATGGGTGGACTTTTAGGCTACTGCTTTTTAATGGCAATTAGAAATTTTTTGGAAAATGTTTAAGCTTGACTAGAATATCAAACTGATTCTAATTACATTCTTAAAAAGATTTTAAAAACCTGCCATGCAATATCACGACATGAATATGATGCTGAAAGCAGGAGATTGCACCATTCGGTATGAAAACAGTACCAATGTTATTTAAAGAAAAAAAGAGGATGTAATCATGTTGAATCCATGTGTTAAAGATGGAGTAGCAAATTAACATGAATAGGAAAACCTAATAAGATACCACTAAATACCCATATACAGTTAACCCCCTATCTCGACATTATCTCGACCCCCGCTATGTCGACAGGATTACTTCGGTCCCATCAAAATCCTTATTTCTTCCTTATAAAATTTGCCGCTTATTTTGACTCTCTGCTATAACGATATAATGCTATCAAAATTCTTAGACCAATAAGGAAAATTTTGACCAAATCATTAATTTCCAAAACTGTATGTTCAAAATATTTATGAAAATTACTTATACTCATACTCATCATCAGAAAAAAAACAAAGTCTTCAAACGGTCTTTGAACAGAATAAACAAAAAACCACTTCAAATATTTTACTGTATTTGATGACACTGCATTGTTAAGTGCTAATTTTTGTTTGGTCAGAATTAATGGCGTCAATGAACAGTTTAAGCAAAGAAGCGGATGTAAATCAATGAATGATTTTTCTATGTAGTGGGTCAGTAAATCCATCCTCATTTGGTTTCCCGGTTATCTCGACCTCCAATTATCTTGATTCCTTGCTTTCTCTAGGGTTAACTGAAAACAAATTATGGGAGGAGTTGATGAATGTGATCACGTGCTAACCTTATATAGGACAGTTATGTCCTATATAAGGTTATAGGGTTATATATATATAAGGTTATATATATATATATATATATATATAGTTATGCATGAAGGCAGAGGAAGGCATTTTTTGATGCATATTGCTACCTTTCAATTCCTCGTTTTTTCCATAAAAAAATTACCTTTTATATTTTCTCAAGATCCTTTTTCCTTCAAATTTTACATGACGTTAGAGGAAGTGTATTTACCCAGATAGCCATCTCAAAATTGTTCGTTTTTAGGTACTGGCCCCTATATAGTTTTTTTCACCAAAAACTTTTTTGAAATTTTTTAAAATTTCATCGTTTTTTTTAATTATAAAATTAAGATGTCCCTTATAAGAAATTTGGTTTTAAACCTGCACGTTTGATATAGATATATATTTGAGATATGATGGAGAATGTATTGAAAGAACAGACATTGTCTAATAAATATTACATCTAGATCATCAGCAACTTAGTCCGCTCAATGCAATTTTGCACTTTTCAGGATTGTGAAAATGTTGTGGAAGCCACCCCAGAAAACTTTGTATAATTAGATTGAATCTATCTTAATGCCTCAACCAAAGCCATAGAAAATATTTTAGACATATATTTGACTTGTCTTTTTAATATGATTAGGTCAAAGAAAATGTTGGTTGTACTTTTTTTACATCAAGTATTAAAAATTTTTGCTGCTTATTCAAATGATTCTATGAATTTTTCTCGTATGTACGCTTTTTTGATGAAATTATTACATTTTACCTGAAAAACTATTAAATAGGTTTGCAGCTCCTATGCTTTATTTTTCTACTATTACATCAAGTTATCTATGTAGAAATATATTACAGGTTAATTTTTGTGGGCTGGTATTAAAGAAATATCTGCAATTACTTGCCTGACCTGTCTCAATTTTGCAGGTAGTAATATATGAAATAGAATTTCCGTATCTGTTAATCTCTAACTGGGCAGAAAATAATGTTTCTGCCCAGTTGAGTTTTGTAGATCCATAGGTAGCAAAATATATTAAGCAGTTATTACTTTCGTTTGAGTTATCCCATGAAATAAATCAAAAGCATGCAAACAAATTATCTAGTTATATTGTCATTATGTATTAACTACTTTTCTGAGATCTTTTCAGTAAACTTTGTACTAATTTCATCAGCAAAAGATTTTATTTATTTTGAAGTAAGATTTTCAACATTTGGGGCCAATTTATCTCAGAAAGCTTTTTACTATAGCTTAAGATATCTTCCCAAAAATATTTGGGAGCTATAATTATACATTTTGATTCAGTGAAACTTAATTGCTTATCACAATAATTTTTTGAATCAATAATGTTATTTTCCTTTTTTCCAAACTCATTCATGGTTCGACTTCAGAGTTAATCATGGCATCATAAATCACTAACTTGTTTTTATATGCTTCATTATTGCAAGATAACTCAGTAGGAATAATCAACGAATGAATGTCAGGGTCTTTGGAATTTGCAGAAATTTTAATGCTTTCTTATGTAACTTGTAAAAAATTTCAACTCTCGGGTTTTTATGGAGTTGGCTAAGAAAGTCTGAGGTCTATTGTCAGAAATGTTTTGTTCATCACTCTTCTTGTCTTTTCGCTGAAAATCAATGTAAACTTTCTGTAGCATTGATAAAAGTGAATACCATGCATGGTCAATCATATCGGTGATATTTTCGTATTTTCTTTGTTATAATCCACCATATATTTTTTTCTTTCTTTGCTTCTCATAACCGACTTACAGCAGTTAAATCTTAAAGTTTCAAATAACCTTAAGATCCAGGATAAAGTATTACAAAATATTTTTCCTTTACAAAGAAGAATTAGGTAAGTAAACATCTAACAGAAAACACATCATTGATAAAATGTCATGGTTTTTTATCTGAGATTTTGAAATTTCAAACAAGGCACATGCATTACAAGTCTATAGTATAAGAGAACTCCATAAAATCATTAACTCTATCTAATATAGAGCACTTTAGGTAATTTTCAATAACACTTTTAAAAGTGAGAGTTCTGGGGAGCAAAATAGTTCTATTAGGCTGTTTTTTTTCCTATATTTTGTCTCTGAAATGAAGAAGACTTAAAAATAACTTAAATAACTTATAATATTTATTTTGTTATCCCGAATCCTTTAAAAAAGAAACTTACTTGATTTTACTTACTTTTTCAAGTAAAAGAAGTATTGATAGAAAATTTTAAATTTTGTTTTCTTTTTCCTATATTTCAACCTTTGTGTTTGTTTTATATTACTTTCATATTAATCTAGTACCTATATCTGGAATATTTTAGGAGTTTAAAAGCAGTTACATTATTTTATGAATATGAGTCTATTATAGTTCAAGGTAATACCAAATTCTAATATGGCCTTGCCTATCAAGTAATCCAACAAAATTTTGTTTCGAAATTAGTAATAAACAAAAGCTTGTTGTTTAGAATTACAAAACTCAGCCGCTACCGCCTGGTTGGTTTAAAGTTGATGACCCAACAAGGTATGTTGTGTTGAAATTATAATTAAACAGGTTTTAGTTTTAAATATTTTTTTCATGCATATCCTTAAGATGTAAAAAATTTTTCTTTGATGGTGATATTTAATTAGGACAAATCCTGAAAATAAAAAGTTTCTGAATCTTTTTTTTTTTTATTCATATTTTACAATTGTTACAAAATGAGATGAAATTTCCGCTCACCCTGTTGGGGAAGTGGAAACTGACTGATGACCTTTATAAATCCTGAAACTTTCCAGATTTTTTTGGTTTTCAATAATCCAATAACTTAGATTTCTTAAAGCAAAAAAGTGGATCAGCTGGTGGTGTGTCAAATAAATCAAAAGATAGTTATAGTAGCCTATCTTTCTTCATAAATCTCAACCTCTCAGATAAAACAAGTAAAAAAAAAGGTATAAAAGGGATCAGCAAAGATAGCTTTCAATATTTGTTTCATGTTTTTTTATGAGGGTCACTAATTTTGTCAAAATTATGTTTTATTCATAGTAGTGATATTCGGCAAGATCTATTCCCTGTGCGGCTTTAACTACAATTTTTATTAATATATGACTGTATTTTATTTAATATAGTCCAAGTGTGTTTCTACACCTTTTTTCGATTGTCAATTTAGTTTATCTGCTGTCTATTTAGTCCACATGTTTACTATTGGAATGTTCACACTAACCAAGTGGCATGGCGTCATCCAAGCGATCCAAGAGCAGATATCACTTATCCTGCTGCATGGCTGAAAAAACCACGTAACCTTGCTTTACTCAGCAATTTCATAAAATTTTTCGTGAATTATTGTTGTGAAATTTCAAGCTAAGTGAATGAACCTGCTTTGATTTTTTCTGAGTGATTCTCTCTAAGGATAAGTCTTTGAGAGTTTGTTGACCATTCATGCCTAGAACCATTTTTGGGCTCTTGTGGAAGTCAAAGAATCCACATGAAAAAAAGCAAAATTCAAAAACAGTGTCTGCTGCAAAAATACAAATGATTACAATGATAATGAGTTTAGACTCTAAAACTGCTATATTTTACTTAAAATTCTGGTAACTTGAGTATGTTGGCCATTTTTCTAAATATTGTAGAGCTCAGATTTTTACTTTTTTTCTCCATATTTGGAAACTTTTTATTGTGGTCCATTAGTTTATGCTTGTTTGTATCTGTTTATAACCACGATTTAAGGTAAGCATACTTAGTTGGTGTTTTACCACAGTACTTATTTTGAGAAGTCTTTACTGTTTGAATAAGGTAACGATTGGTTTTGCCAAAAATAAATTTGAGCCACCTTAAAACTTATGATTCTATTCTGCTAGATTTTTATGTGGTTTGAAACTATTTAACGAATGCCATTTTTTAAAACATGAGTGCTGGTATAATAAGATCACATTCTTTTAAAATTTGGTAAGAAAAAATGTGCTTTTTTTTTTCATTCTCAATCTTTACAAAATTTGAAATGCAAAAAAAAATTCGCAACACATGTAAGTACTGTGTAATAAAGATCAAGTTTTATTTCTGGAAAAATAATTTAAAAAAAAGATAAAAACAAAATTATATAATTGCTATTTTAGAACTTGAGGTGGAAGTAGTACCTACTAAAGAGAAAAAAATTGAGGTCAAAGAGGATCGTCACAAACATAGAGTTAACACTGGAAAGCATCCTAGTTTAATGAAGGTTTTACGTCCTTTTGATTACTTAACCACAAGTTGTAAATTTACCTTAAATATTTTTGCGCTCTTAGTTTGTTAACTAGTTTGCATCATGCTATAAAAGATATTACAACTTAGAATTTTCTGCTATTTCATGAAAACTTTACTTAAACATAGTTTCCTCAAAAATAGTAAACGGTGAGGTGGGCTCCCGACAAATCTGATGGAGCCCCAACCCCAAAACTCGAAATTTAATGATTTTAGGTGTAAAACATAATTTTTAAAATTTTATCAAAATAAATTTTGCAGGATGTTAAAGAATTATAAAAGTCATTGATCTAATTAATTAGTTAATTCGTTTACTTGATTTTGTCCTTATCATTAGCTGATGATATCTTATTTTGCGGGTCTGGATCCCAAAAATTATTGAGTTTGTTAAAAAAAAATATTTTTGTTTAAAAGATTGTTTTCAGATTTTGCGTGTTGACATATTCATGCAAAATTTTTGTTGGGCCCAGTACCTAGGACCTGAAACATGGTCATTTTAAGCCTAAAAATAGCAAAATTTGATGAAAATTCGTTTATAACTAATTTTTTAATTTCGTATGAGGTTAAGCGACTACAGAGAGCATATTTTACTTCACATGGCCTTGTGACAAAAGTTATCATTCCCAGGCCCAGATCCCATTAATTTTGGTAAAAAAATTTTTTTTTTTTTTTTTTTTTTTTTTTTTTACGAGATTATTTTTCTATTCTGCAGAAATTTTGTTTGGTGATTGAAAAAGTTATTCATAATTACTTTTGCATTTTTCAATTTTAAAAACATGTTATTAATCCCCAGGGCCGATTATAACATGGTCATTTCATGCCTGAAAACAACATTTTTTATGTTATATTGAAATATTTTGTAGCTTTTTTTAACTTTGCATGAAGTTAGAGGATTAAAAGAGCTATGTATTGTTATTCCCTAGGCGCAAGCCCTAAAACACATTCAAAAATAATATTTTTTTATGCTTTTCAAGAAATTATTTTCTGGTTCTGTTGAAACTTTGTTTTTTCGTTTTTAAGTATTATTTACGATTACTTTTGCTTTTTACTGATTTTCAAAAAATTCTCCAGGGCAGGAACCACGTTCATTTTATCAAAAGTTGTTCATTTGTTTTTTTTTTTTTTTTTCCTTTTTTTTTTTTTTTTTTTTTTGGAAATTTTGCATGTCAATGGTGACATTTTTTACAAGGCTAGAAAATCTTATCTTTATTTACGGCTAAAATCTTTTTTAACAAATGTATAGCAGATTTAGATGCTGAGATTAAATCTCTTACTGACATAATACTTTCACTTTGCCTATGAGAAGCTTTAATCTGACTCAAAGGTTGTTGAAAAATATTGATACTGCCAAACCATTGAATATTTAATACTTACCTTTTTTTACTGCCAACCCATCAACTATTTATTTATTTTTTTTTTTTTCTATTTATTTGTTGTTTTTTTTTTCCAACGTTCGTTTTATTCAATTTTCATCATTGCAATTTTTTCCATGATTCCATGATATAAAAATTTTGCCAATTGAGACTTTAATTTTGTTGTGTTTGAGCAATTGCTTGCTTTTTTTCTTCATTTAAGTGTATAACTGAAAACTTCTTCATTTTCCATAAAATAAATTCACTAAGTCCATTGAGTATGTATGTATGTTTTTTTTTTTTTTTTTTTTTTTTGGTGAAACTATAGCCAGTAAAGAATGCGCTTAAATTCTGGGATTCCAAATTTGAGTATTTTTGTTTTTCTTTAGTTTAAAATTTTATAATCGTTGATTAAAATCATGCTTAAATGTTGCCAAGATATGTTGGTATTTTGAAGTTTGGTATTTTGAAGTTTGGTATTTTGAAGTTTGGTATTTTGAAGTTTGGTATTTTGAAGTTTGGTATTTTGAAGTTTGGTATTTTGAAGTTTGGTATTTTGAAGTTTGGTATT
>JAUZNK010040821.1:0-17216 GCA_035046665.1 Euphysa ruthae
ATGTGTTGTATATATATGTATATAATTGTTATTGTCATTAATTTATTAATTATTAAATTATTTTCTACCTAATTAGCAAAATCTTTGTTACAAACAAATAATGAATAAGAGATAATTATTAATATAAATAACAAAATTTTGTAAAAATCAAAACGGAATTTATTATCATTTTTATTAACTGTACATTTAAAGTATCTATGTATTTCCTAACTACATAATATAAAATTCATATAAAATTTTAAACGTTATTTACATAACTCTTAATACAACAAAAAAATCAAAATTCGGACAGGCGCTTGCATAATTCTTCAGCTTTCTAAAACAATAAACAATAAAAATTTATATTATAAGAAAAAATGATCATTTGATCATTCGATCATTAATATCATCAATATAGTCAAACTTTGTCAACATGAATCTTTTTAAACTCCTGCATTTAAATATCTACTCAGATTTTTAAGAATCAAAAAATGGAGGGTATTTTTTTTGAAATTTTTCCATGAATTAATTGGTCCACTGCTTCTTTTCCTTTGAAATGCTATTCTTTTGATAGTTCAGAAATGTTTTTTTTTTTTACTATATTGTGTAGAGTGGCTTTTTGTGATTTATGAATTTTGATTTAAAAAAAGTTTTGCAGGTGACAATATACATCTCTTTCTTAGTCTTGTAAATTGGATATTATAACGGCTTGATGAACTAAGATACTTGCAAGGTTTTTTTTTGACTTAATGGCCTGTTTTTATCAGCTACAACTAATTTAATGTTATTTTTATAAAATCTATGTCTACGTGTGAAATGCTTATCAATTACCAACTTATTTAGAAACATTGGTGTCATCGTAGGTGTCACAACGAAAATTCCTTTCTTCTCTTTTCCATGCTTGCTCTTCATTGGATGATATTAATTTTCTCCCATGAAAATTTTATTTCTATCTTCTTGAATATTTTTACGTATCTTTCGACAAAGTTTCATGCTTTAAAAATCAAAGGATATAAATCGTTAATATTAAAAATAGTGAACTTGTAAAAGGTTTTATCTTCTACTTTACCTAACCTAAAGTACATCATGTGTACTCTTCCATTGCAATCAAATTATTAATCTGATTTATTTTATGATGTATTTGTTTAGTTTGCTTAGCTTATATTTCTTGGAGTTGATAAATGTAATTGCTTTTATGGTTTTTGAACTGTTTTTAATGTTAATAACTATTCATAATAAATTAATAAACGTTTAATAAATCTTTATTCTTTTAAACTGCTTTCCCACCTAGATTTTTTTTTTATTTTTTATAGTTTTTATTAGCTAGACATTATCGTCCCTTGTGCCAATTTAAAATTTTTCAGTCACCAATTGGTGAAAATTCGTGTTACAGTTCATGATTTACTCTATGATGAATTTAGTATGAAAAAGTTCAGTGGAGCTAAGAAGCAGGCTAGGTATTCATAAAATCAAAGATATTATTCAGACCATGAGCTCAAGTTGGTTGGACCACATGGAGTGAATGGAAGAGGATAGCTGGGCAAGAAAGTATAAAAAACATAATTCCAGGATTAAATCCATGGAAAGAGGTAGCAAGGAAAGATTTACAGTAGAGGAATTTTAGTTTAAGACCAAACACTTTCTAGACCAGGTTGTAAGATGGCCATTAATATACCCCATCCAACCCTTGCTAGCATGAAAAATAGATGTTAAACCAAAAATGATGACAATGATCATTGTTTCATAGATAATTTCAATAATATTATTTTAGATGAAAAAAAAAAAAAAAAAAATGGCTATATTTAAGTGCAGTACTGAAGTACAAGTTTTTGACAGATGGCTATTAGGGTTAAAAGATGATAAATTATGTTCTGAAACATAATGCAAAATTTAATGAAAAGGTAATGAACAGATTTTAAGAAAAATCCAAAAACATCGTTTTTAGAATATTTGGGGATATACCGAAAAAAAAAAAAGATTTTTCAAAAACCGTTTTTCTTAATTACATAATTTCAGAAAAAAAAATGACCGGTTAATGAATAAAAAGAATTTTTGACGGACAGACACGGGTAAATTTATAAAAGTGCCAAAAAATAAAAAAAACTTTTGCTGATTCTAGGGAACAAGAGGTCTTTCGCCACTTTTATATTAAACTGATTCAAGATAATCAGACAAAGTGATTGAACTGGGTAATTTTCAACAATATTACATTGGAATGTTTACCTTATTATCTGTATAAAGTAAAGACCTAGCTGTATACATCAGTTTTTTCACTGGACAATGCTTCAAGAAGTTTATTGTGACTCCTAGTTAGAAAAAATATATATCTAATTTATATATATATATATATATATAAATATATATCATATAAAAACAAAACAATACTTATTCCATAGAAAAATTTTCTTCCAAATCTCCATGATTTGATTAGTCTATTTAATACACTACACAGATATATAAAAGGAATCGCTGCAGGAGAGGTTGTATATTACTTATAGTAAAAATTCCCACCCAGATTATAAGGTAAATCTACCTTAATTTTTGAGAAACCTGCAGAAAATTAAAATTAGATTGCTAAATAATATCACCCAAAATTAATTTTCAGGTAAAAATACCAAATTTAATATAATGTGGATAAACAACAATAGAAATTTTGAACAGAGTTGGTTTTGCAGAAAATTCACAAAATAATCTAAAAGAAAATCAAACCATGCAACCACGGTTAGTGATTAAACCACGGTTAGTGATTAAACCACGGTTAGTGATTTAACCACGGTTAGTGATTAAACCACGTTTAGTGATTAAACCACGGTTAGTGATTAAACCACGGTTAGTGATTAAACCACGGTTAGTGATTTAAAAATTTGAGAATAAACTTTATATAATAAACTAGAAATTCGGAATAGTTTAAATGACAAGCAGCAGATACAAGACAGTTGATACAAGACAGTTGATACAAGAGAATTACCAAGTCGTCTTTTGGTTGAAGGTCAACATTCTATCACTTGCCTAGGTAAGTCACCTTCAAACAATCCAAAATCAAAGATAACAAGGGTAGTGAAAAGGTAAACATTTTTAAACAAAACTTAATAAAAAAAATATATATATAAGAAACTTGAAACAGAAACCTAATCTATGATTAATAAGACAACCCTTCTTTCAAGATTCTACAGGCAAAATAACTGACTCTTTTATGTTTTATTTTCAATGAAACCTACTTGCTCAAAGGACCGTAATGGAAACAAGGTCTAGCCTTCCCTTGTTCTATTCTTGTCATCAAATTTAGAGGCCGTTTTGAAATGTTGATTTTGATGATCATAAATTTTGTTTTATTATTTATTAAATTTTTGAATGAAAATGTTTTAAACTTTTGCGTTAAAAATCACATTTTTCATCAAAGGAAATTTCCAGTTACAATCTTATCACTAAAGAAATGTTAATACTATAATAACCTAATATACTTACTAATAATAGTTTAAATTTATGTTCAAAATACTTGTAACTTAACTAGATAAATACTGTCAATTGACAAAGCAACTTAATTAAAACTTAGTTTAAAGTCCTCTGTTTTCCAAAGGGTTATGACATGGTACCATTTATGTACTGAAATATATTTAAAAATTCTTTATTGTTAGCTGGTATTAATCTAAATATACCTAAGATCAGTTATAGTAGCAAATATCAGGGTTGTTTCCCTCTTACCCTATAGTAAAACCATTTTTAGTTAACACATTGAGTGCCGCACTGAATTTTACCGCATAGCCTATAAATATATAAAATCTATAAATATATTAAATTTTGACTTTATCAAATGTAATATCAAAATTTTAATATCAAATTGACATATGTCAAATACATGTCAAATAAGCCTGTTACAAAAACACTTTTTTTGATGAGATATCTCGTCCTTGGCACTGAACATGTTAATAGGGTGAAGAAAAGGGTTTCAGAAATAGGTTCCTACAGTTAAATTTTTTTTTTTTGTTAATTTAAATTAGTATGCATGTTAACTGATCAACCAAACTATGAAAGTTATATCATTTAAAAAATAATATGTAAAGAAAGACATGAAATTACCTTGCGAAGTTTTTTGATAACTAGAATTTTCATCAGCCAAAAAGAACATTCCGTCTTTCACAACAATCTCATCATATGATGACAAATTGAGGAGTGTAAAAAACTGTAAAGGTAGATACAAGGTTTCCTCTTGTTGCCCAGGGTTACAAAATGGTAGATTAGATGTACATTCAGAATGATAGAGCTCTTCAGATGGTGACAAAAGAATAAATTGTTTTTTTTTTGTTTTTAATGCAAATTCATCACTTTCATTCACATTTTCGTCTAACCTTCTTTTCTTGAAAGCACTATTTTTTATTTTATATGAGTCCGCATTAAAATCCATTAGCAGGTACTCTTAAAAAAATACTGTAATAGAAACATACACAGCAAAACATTCTATAAACTTATTTTTAAGTGCACGGACTTGTTAAAAGCAATTTTAACATTAGAATGTAATATATTTCATTTTTACGTAAAAATATTTTTCTTAAAGTATAAGCAGATCTCTGCCTAAGGAAAACTTTTGAGTAAGTCCACAAACGTGCCAATATTTATGTTAAATTTTTTTTTTGTCAAAATTTTACAAAATGATTGTTAAGAACTTTGTTTAGGTTTAAGAATTTGTTTAGTTTTTCGATTAAAGATTTTATATTGTTTAAGTTTTGTTCTTGAAATTTAAAAGATTGGATTAACCATAATAAGTTGTTTAAAAAGCTGAGGTCATTTTTATCTGACATCTGACATCATGGTATGATACCACTCCAACATGCACAAACTGATATATGATACAGATGGAACTAACATGCAAAAACTGACTATCTATAGAACCTAGAAGAGAAAGTAAAATGGACTATTTATATGCAGATAGAATCAAGGAAACCAACATGCAGTGTACAGACAAGCTGATATGTTATTGCAGATAAAGCCAATTAAACTGATTATATGGACTTAACACAGTATATCACATTTAATTTGGATTAGTTGGATGGCTTATCAATGACGCAGAAGCTGAAGGAAGATCTTTTTCATTTTTGATATTAACACATATACGGAGATAAATTATTGTTTCTTCATAAGGAACATCTCCATGGTATGTATCTTGTACTTTTGGTGGTTTTGATGATTGCTTGTAGCTTGTTTCCATTCCAGCAAGCTCTATATCTAGATCATTGTCAGCTGCTTATTATTGTCCCTTTTGTTGTTGTTGTTAAATTTTAAGGTGTTTAAATTAAACAGTGCATTTCTTTTAACTTTTGAGGTATTTTAAAAAGGGTACTTCTGTTAACTTTTGTGGTATTTTAAAGCGTATTTCTGCTAAGTTATAGATTATTCTTTCAAGACAGAACCATAAAATTTCCAAAACTTATGGTGCTAACATTCAATTTATCAGAACCTGCCAAAAAATCCCCTTAACTCTCAGAAGCAATACTTGCATTAAAGTCCTCACTATTTTCCAAATCATATTTGCTCAAGGATCTTTTCCTTCTAATTTTATTCACTGCCACATCAACTACAAACATTTTCCAGAAAAAAAAGAATTTTAAAGAACATTTTTGTGAATTGTGAAAAATCTCAACAGAGCTTATCTCAAAAAATAAACTACATAAATGAACCTAATAACACCAACTGTGTTTAAAACACTCTTCCAAAATCTGGTTTCCTGCCACATAGAAAAATCCATTGTCATCGATAGGCCGTATAATTATCAAATTAATTTCATCTATATACTACTTCCGAAATATTGAGCAGCGACCAAAAATAATGACTCATGATTTTTTACTTTTTACTTTGAAAAATTTAGAAACATTAACAAGAAGAACATAAACAAAAACAAATTTAATTTGAATGATTTTTTCATTTATTAATCATGATAATTAAAAGTAGATATTTTTAGTTTTTGCTTGCGAAATATCAGGATAAACTCTCAATAAAGATCTTTTTTCTGTATGTTTTTTTAACAGAACTTAAACTATTAAAAATCAATTTTTTGCAAAAAATATATGCCTTTTTCAGGAGATAAAATAAATAAATCCTAAATTACTTTCAAAGAATCCTAACATTGAATGGTTTCAAATGAGTAAACAATGAGCTGAAGAGGATTCCTATCATGTGGATGGATATCACGAATGCATGTAGTTGGGGGTGTTATGTCGATAATAAAGTGGTGGTTTGATTGGTGTGAGTAAAGTGATTTTTTTGTTAATATTAGAGATTATGTGTATAAAAGACAAAAAAAAAATATGTTTAAAATATTATAGGGGCCATTTACTCTTTTTTCTGGGCAGGTAATTCAAAAAAGTGTTAAAATTATATTTTTCAAATAACATTGTACACCAATCAAAAGGTAATAGCAAGGCAAACCGAAAATACTTAGTGACATATGTGCGAAAATTTATTCAGAAATAGTTATTGAATGTCAAAGTTTGTCACCTGATATCGTTCTTGTCATTCAATTTTCAAAATAAATAATGTAGTTATATATGTATGATATTGATTCCTTGGTGTTTTTTTTTAAACAAAAAATTTTAACCGGTGTTTATTTGACACTTCTGCATGGTTTCACACGCAACGTTATGATATGTGGAAGAAGATTATTACAATTTTAAACAAGTTTGACATTGTCAAGTTTATTCTATCGTTTATCTTAAAATTTGTTTATTGTAAACTGGAAAATTGCATGGAATTCACTGTTTTCTACATTAAAATATCTGCAACAAAATTATAGTGCTGACAACACAGTAAGAATCTATGTTATTCATTTTTACGAATAATCAACACAACACATTCTAGCTAAAATGTGTGGTAGTTTATTATGTCTGTTTCTTTAAATATTTAATTTTATTTAATCTTTAAATAACAAGTCTAAAAAATTTATTTTTAGACTGTGTTATTTTGTATAATGGAGGATCAGATCGTTTTTTTGATAAAAACTTAAGAACATTCTGTCAAGTCTCAAATGAGGAAAGGACAGTGTAAGGCTTGACAGCGCAAGTGCTGAGAATATGGGTCAACAGCTTATTGTAATTGGTAAAATCACAAAAGATGACCAATTCGAAAACGACTGGGTCTACTTGTGGCAGGGGAAAACCCACTATCAGCAGTTAAGAAACTATGGAATGCTCGTTAGACAACTCAGAGTTACTCAACATAAACGAAATACAACCATTATATTCCCAAGTACCTGAAGAAAATAAACTCAACACTGTTAAAAATCAGACTACAAAAAGTATTTGAAGAATTTAATTTACGATAATATATGCAATGTTCATTTCAATAACCCGCCCAGTGTCAACCAACCAAAAGAATTAATGTCTACTACAGTTATACGAACTGTGATCAAAGATCATATAGAAAAACAAGAGATGGAAGACAATGTTAAAAGATTGTTTAAGGCTGCTCAGATTTTAAGAAGAGAAGTTCTAGAACCTAAATATTGGTTGTCTACAGGTAACTTGCTTAATGTTCTAGTGGTGTAATTCCTCCCCAAATTTTATTTTTATTGTACTCAAAAGTTGTTCTGATTGGAATATTTTATAGCACTCAAGTTAGGGGAGAGATGTATATTGGTTGTTTTCTGGGTGTATTTTAAGGGGTATCTCTAGAAAATATTGCATAATGCATTTTTTTTGTCATCTGTCTTGAATGAAAAGCAGTATAAAATTTTTGAGGATATACTTATAGATCAAGCAAAGCAATTTTTAGCCTAAAATATTTGGAAATTTTAACTTTTCACAAACCAGTTCTTAAAGCTATTCAACTACCATATACAGCTTCATTAGAAAAACATGTTATGCGAGGAAACGAAGTGTTTGACTGTGAGTGGGTGTTAGGGAAATTGCGTCTACCAGGTGGAGAAAGAACTGTTACAGACACGTGGGGTGTTTTTAATTCAACGTTTTCTGAAAGGAAAAACTTTCGAGTGAATGTGGTATTGTTAGTGCCATTAATAGATTCACCACCAACAAATAACAGCACTTTGTATATCAGCTTGAAGAAAGTCGAAGATATTAACACTATAGTACAAGTTGAACATCGTTGTTACATTTGACATATAACTCTACGACGCAGGGATGAAGTTGTAGGCTAGTGACAAAAATGTTAAGAAGAATTTATATTTCGTCATGGTGAAATTCGTGTTGTGTTTTTATATAATAATAATGAACACAAAATGTTGTTGCATCTCAAAATTTATTTTAATTAATTTGAAGCTATTCTTTTGTTTTTTCGAGCTACAAGAGAACGAAACATTTACATTTAGAATCTACAGAAGCACTCATCAAGTACTGTTTTGCTCATGATCATCAAAACTATGCCTGGCTGCTACCCTTATACTTGTTTACTATACAACACACGAAAATCATCCAGAAATTTGGCAGGAGTTCCAGCGTGAAAAGTTTAGTGTTTACTGCTATTGCACCCGATCATGTACTAGAACAGAAAAACTGTTGACCGAAAGTGTCCGGTGGAATAATTGGAATTACCCAAAACAACAACGCATTGTTTCGTTTTTTCATTATTGCACCAGAAATGCGAAGAATCGTAAAAGAATTTGAAAAGTCCTTTGAAGTTAGTGAAATCTCTGTAAAAACAGACAACTGACAGATATCTGATAACTCTGAGAAACTCCGTCAAGTCATCCTTCATCATGGTAATCCCTTCTCAACCAAAGATCTCTGCAGCTTTATGAAAAATGAAGTAATCAAAACTGACGTTGCGAGGCATACTGGAGTGAGACGAGATCGGAGACTTTAAGTTTCAAGAATTTGTAAAGGAATGTTTAAATGAAACATTGAGCTTGTGTACCTGGGACACAATGAAACGCTATAAATTGGAAAAATTTTCAAGCTCAGGCAAATCTGTTGCTATAAAAGACGGAACGAAATCAGTGCCGTTAAAAGAAAAAAGGGGACTTCTGCAGAGATTTGTAATTGCGTCAAGAAGTTGACCCAATTTGAAATTGAAAGAGTATATTGGAGTTTATAAATTTGGAGTTATTCCATGGTCACTTTTTGCTACAGATAGAAGCCTTCTGCTAGCCTACAATAAATCCAAAATTGTAACTTGAAAACATAGACATAGTCATTTTGATTCAGCGTGGTAACAAGAAGGTAGCAGTATTTGACACAATGGCTCTTGTCAACAAAGTAAAGAACATATCTGACATTTTAACTTGTGCAGATTTTGCAGCTGTTTTCATAAATCTATTAGACCGAGTCAGCAATGGTTTTGATTGGATCAGTTAGGTATTTAAACGATATTTGGAACATTCCCTAAAAGAACAAATGAGATTTAAACGAACTAAAGGAAAGACCACTTATCACCACATAAATTATTCCAATTTAATTTGATATATCCAAATGAAAGATTTCCTTTCTGACATTTACACGAAAACAAGATTGACAGAGCATTTAGCAAAAAAAGTGTACCCACATTGACCAAGGAAATCATAGTCACAGTCAAAACTCGATCCATTGGAAACGTATATTTTCCTAACACGTTATTAGAACACAGTCAAGAAGAAACCGATACCATAATGTTGCTCCATGCACTCACCATTGACAAAAAAGACGGGTTGTACATAGAATCTGCTCACACCGATGTGTTGATAATGATCGATATGTACAAACGACTATTGACTCGTACATTCTGTAGAACAGGAAAACCATCTAACAAACAAGACATAGATATTAAGAAAATTGGGAAGAATCGTGCATCAACTTTACTTGGGTATCATTCTTTTACTGGTTCAGATTTGTCAGGAAGGTTTGCAGCACATACAAAAGAGTTTTGCTTCAAAATCTTTCTGAAAGTTGATGATAACATACTCAATGCTTTAACTTCTCTCAGTACCTAGGATGAGGAGAATTATGACACCATAACACCATTAGAAAGGTATCTTTATTTGTTGTACGTACAAAGTTTAAAAATTCATGGTGATAGAGGAACTTCACTGGTACTTATATTTAAAATGGGAAGCTGAATGAGAGAATCTTCCTCAAAAAAGAAGTGCATTCTTGCCGCACACCAAAAGAGGGAACTACAATGCATAAATCTGGAAAAAATCTGAAAAAGTAAATTACGTTGTACGGAACTGTGCAACTGCTTTCACAGCTATACCGAGATTGTGAGAATGAACAACTAATTGACAATAATTTAGAAGATGAGGACCTTTTTTTATTGTTTGTTGTGATTTTTCTTGTAACCTTATACATTAGGCATCAATACCAGGGTAACTCTTTTTACGACCCTTGAGTCTATTGTGAACCATTAATACTCTGTTTTCAGTTAGGGATTTCTCGCCACTAAAACACCTTGACTTCATTTGCTTTAGACACATTATCTTCCCCAGATTTAATAAAAAAATCATACATTTAATAAAATGTAAGTTTTTTTCAATAGATCATTATTTAACTGATTTATGTACGCTGATGTATGTATATATATTATTTTAGAATTTATATATATTTTCTTTAAGACATGGAAGATGAGGTGAAGAAAAAGCTAATTGTTGTCATGTTTGTCAAAGTTCATAGTAACTCAACAAGTCACGTGACTAACTTCAACACGATATAACTGTTTGCGCGATTACTTTTCCAAAAAGAGCCTTTAATAAAGTTAATTTGTCTCATTAATATCTTTCTTAGGGTATATCATAATTGTGTATTCGCGAGAAAAAAATTTTACTTAATCTTCCTGAATTACCTCAGCCCACTTAGGGTAAATCGCCCTTAAAACAATTTAAACATAAAATTTTTCTGTATTTTATATCGCTAATCTATCATATTTAGCAAAAAATTCACTTTTCTCAAGCCAGTCGAACCAAATTACACAACGCTCCCCACTAATGTGAATTGCAGAACGATTTCAGATGACTAATACAAATAATGCTAGATAAAAAAAAAAATATTTGGGTGTTAAACACGGTGCTATGATCTGTTATTACCAAAAATTATTCTGCAAAGTATTAGTAAATTGCACAATTTTGAAGAGCAGAAACTGGGACGAATATGAAATTTAAAAAAGTGTATGAAAATAAATTGCAGTAAAGATATACCGCTACAATTATTCAAGCTAAACAGAAATTAACTTTTTATCAAAATTTTTATTGAAAGTATGTTTAATCAACGATGACAATTAAATTGAAAAAAAATTACTAAAACGTAATCAAATTAGCTACAACAGGAGTGCGAATGCAAACTTCATCAATTTCAAGTTATGGAAGAAAACACAAACCGATACTAATTAAACTATGTTTTAGAGGGATTGATCAAATGAAATTCTTGACCTAATCAAACTTTTTGTTTACATTCAATTAAGTTTATAAAAATTATGAGCTGATAGAAAACTTTATACCAACATAAACAAACAACATATCTCATAAAGCTTGTGCTCTCCATGCCAGCCAGCATGGAAAAACAAAACCCTTGACAATAAAAAATAAAACATTAGCTTATTTACAATTTGAAGCAATATTTACACGACACAGTTTTTTAAGAAAATTAGTTAATCAATGGGTAATCTAAGTTTTGGTTAAAGGCTTAACAATATTGAATTAGAAAATCGAAAGAATGATAAATGGTCATACGTGCAAAATCAGCATTGAGATTGTTTTGAATAAAATTGAATTAGAGATGCCATATTCCAAATTTGAAAAAAGAAAAAATTTTAACTGCAATTTTCAGATATTTTAAAGGCTTATTTTGAATAGCCTGAACATCAAACTTTTTATAAAAGAATTTATTTAAAAAATCAACAGAAATTGATACAACCACCTTATTAGAAACATAGCCGTTATGAAGTCACATGTGGAAAAAAAAAAGGTTTAATAATCTTTATCAAATTTCAAATTCTAGATTAAATAAATTTTTCTAAACTTCTTTGAACTAGGTAGGTCTAATGCAGTCCATAAAGGAAACTTAAATTGAATTTCACCAGAGCTTCACCCATGACATATACAACTGCCAGTGTAGGTTTTATCAATATATCTCAATTTTTCTCACTGGATAAGTTTCTTTGTAAAGTTTTTTCATGAAATTAGTATTACTGGACTGTAAAGATGTTGACTTATTATTTTGTATTTCATATTAGAATTTTAACTGCAATGTTCTAACCAAGCCAGAAAATTTATTTTTCATATACCTGAAGAACAGAAAGCTTCTAGGGGATTCAAAAATCTAATCCCCCAGAAAAATGAAACAGCACCCACCTTGCCCATAAAACTTTTTCAAGTCTGCCTCTTTTCCAACAAGACATTTGTTCAAGACTAGCAACAAATCCCATTACCATCAAAACTCCCTTTCCCCAACCACCCCATACAACTCCCCCTTTCCTACCCACCTTAACTTTATGACCATTCTTAACATTTAACCACCTGTTCCAAAAGAGAATGGTCATTTTCTGGAATATTCTTTCACACATATAATGAAAATACAAAAATTTTACAGAAAAAAAAAAGAATAATTATATGAAATAAATAAAGAGTATAACATTTTAGAAATTTACAACCCAGTGCAATTAAAAAAACCATAAAAAAAAATAATATACTATTTTATAAAATAAATATTCAAAACCTAATAATATTTAACGAGTTATTTTAAAAACCCCTAGTTGACAGCAAGCCGTACCAAAAAGTTTAAATTAATTTTGTCCTTATTTGGTACAAATTAAAATAGAAAAAAATTACCGAAATAATAAAATTATCTACCTTTCATCATACATCATACAAACTTTCGAAATAATCAAAACATGTTAAAAATAAAAATCAAAAATCTAAACTTTCGTCCAAATTTGACCAGTCTAGAGTCTAGGGTGCTCACATAAAAAATATAAGAAATTTTTTTCTACAGTAGAAAAAAAAATTTTTTTTTTAACTTAGTAATTTTGCAACAAATTAAAGGAAAGGTCCCTGGGTCTAAAAACATTTTAAAATAGGTGACAAGCCAAAATTTAGGCCTATAAACCCATTCCTATAAAATTTTTAATTAATTAAATTATCACACTATTTAAAAAAATAATTTTTATCCATTTAGAGACCTGGGGCACAAGTAAGAGAAATTACGGCAGGTGGAGATATTGTTAAATAATTGTCCTCCAGCTTCATTAAAAATATTAAAAGTAATAACACGATGTTGAGAAAGCTACAAAAAAAGTTGTTTTCCAGTCTAAAATAACCATATTTTGGTAAATTTGAGAACATAAAATGAAAACAATTTATTAAAAATTTTAAATTTTGAGTCCTTCAAATTTTTGAAAGATTGAGCTTGGACAAGTTATCTCTGACCATTGCTATGTAAATAAAAAACAGAATGATAAAATCTTTCACCAACATTACTCGCCAAACTTCAGGTTAATATCAACCATCTTGTATATCGGCAATTTGCCAAAAGAATATTTGCTAAAGGAAAATTTTTTAATCCGCTTATGAGCTCACCCATAAAATCACATAATTTTACCTCATTTTGCCCAAACATGAAAAATTATATTACCATATTTTGTATAATTTAAAACAGTGATGGCTGCTACATATTAATCAAAATATATTGTGCAACAGAAGACTTGAAAAGGAAAAAAAATTATTTTAACACTAACAGCAATGCTTGACAATTATCTAAATTACAGTAAAAAAAATTTCTAGGTAGCAAACTCCAACTCAAATTTCAACGGCTATTTTCCAAACATAACCAATGTTTAATATACAACTTTTTCACACATGCTTTAACAAAACTGCTGCCAGTGCAACAGCAACACCACATCTCTAAACACTATTAAATTTAATTTTCATATAAATTAATTTTTCATAAAAATCAACTTTTTATAAATATCTCCTAAACAAATTCTATTAAAGTACCAATCAAAACACGCAAATCAACTGTTTTCCATCTAATATTTCATCTTGAACCTTTTCTGAAAATACTGCTTTGTCAGCAACAAATGAGAACAATGAACAAAAGAATGAAGCTAATGTTGCACCGATGGCAATAAAGTAAGAAATCCCTATTGAACATTGACCAAGTTTAAATTTGAAAGGTTTTTCATCCTCTTCATAGCATAGCCGCTTCATTTGTGAATTGTCCCAACCAAGAGGAAAGAATATTATGGCTACAACTAACATCATACCTAGAAAAAAAAAACTTAATGAAATATTTAGGTGTAACTTTACTGAGTTTACTGAGAATTTACAAAACACTAGTTTCAGCAATACAAGAGCCTGAACAGTTTGAAAAATGAGAAAATACACATTATAATTTATCTGTTTTGTAATTTAGATAAGATATAGACAAATGCTTTGACTATTCAAGTAAAACGCAATCTCCACGAAAGTTTGAATTTAAATCTTTCTCATATCAATGCTGTTATCTGGAATATAGAATATACAAATGTTTGTAGAAATTTGATAGTATATTAAGTAATTATGGAGAAAGAAAATTTTACTATGTTTGGTCCAATTTATACATTTTTCATTAAGATTTATCTGATTTTTCTAGGTTCAATACCTTTTACAGGCATTCCAGGTTTCGCACGCACCCTGAATAAGAAATAAGATATCCTGTTATTTACAACTACTTTTATATCAAGCCTAACTCAGAACTTTCACAGCATTAACATTTTAAAAGAGTATTCCTTATTTCTGTACTATATACAATTTAGAGATAGTTTTGTTTTCCAAAATATAATAATACTAGAATAGAAAAACTATTAAATCTTCTTTATTATACAGGCATCAAAATGCAGTTTTATGACATTCTGTCATCCTAAAAAAATTTGATTTTAGTTCAAATAGAAAAAATATTTATTTGTGCAAATTTCTTATGGAAATTTTAGACAAAAAAATTTTTGCCTGAAAAAACCAACAATTCTTACGGCAGGTGCTATTTACTTTGGCTTATTCAGAGAGCTAGATAAGAGATCAAAACTGTAAGAATAAAAAATATACTTTAGACAAATAATAATTATAGATGAGCATATTTAAATATATGCAATTCAACATAACAAACCTGCGAATGCTTGCATAATACCAGCTAAATTCATCAAAGACTTGTGACGGACCAACTGCTTACACATGCTGACTACACCAAACAAACATGCTACCCCCAGTAGAAAAGAAGCCATGCCAAGCAATACAATGCAAACCTTCCAATATATAGAGTAAATCCACCCAAATTTCACTGCATATATATAGCACTTAGTTTCCCAAACAGTAATCCATTTCGAAAACTTACATCGGTTATATAAACCTAAAGAGTCTTGATACCAAATGGTACGGTTAAAAGAGTTCACTCTACTTAATTGTTTTCCAAGTATCCATTTTGGAGTGCCTAGGGAATATATAGCTAGCATAAACGTTGATATTGAGGATAAAATCCAGAAAAGACTTCGTATGGTAACAATGACAAAAACAACCATCTTTTATGCCCTTTTATACAATCTAAAATGATAAAAAAAGTTTGTATAAATTAGGAATTCTCTTTGAATCATAATCAACCAATATAAAACACTTAAATTCTACATCTTTGTGCAAAACTATAAAGATTATGTATATCTGGTTAGCTATATAATCACAAGACTAAGATTCAAAATAACACTTAAAAGGTACCACTACATTATTCTACTGATATGATTAAGCATCTAATCATAACAAAGATTCTTTTTCAATGATATAATAAATTGATATATAAATATAAATAATATATATAAATAATAAGATAAAAATCTAAAAATTGAAATAAAATTTTTCGGGACCTGGCACTGAGCCTCATAAAATTTTCAAAATTAATAAAATAATTTAAAAATTCAGAATAAGTAAAGCATTCATTGGCTGCCTGGCAAAACTTATTTATATTTTCATAATATTGTAAAATTTTTATAAAGTTAATTTTCATTAACAACACATAAACAAGATTTTCAGCAATACCTTTGATATACTAGTGTTTTATTATAACCAGATTAACTGAAGAGTTTAAAGGGAATTCTGCTAAAAGACTCTGAAAGTTTTAAATAAAAACTTTAATAACTTGCCCACCAAGGAATGTTTTTCCCTGATAGGTAGAGTAACAGTTTTACAACAAAAATTATTTTAAAGGGAAATAGCTCGATATTGAGAAAAACATTGTTCTGCAAGCAAATAACCTAATCAATAATTCTTGCACTTAATTTACTTGTATTAAGGATGTTGCAGAATAGCGTTGATAAGAGACTCCATAACAATTCAATTTAAATATAAATGCATGTAACAAACAAAACTTTATTATATATCTGATCAATGATTTCAAACACAGTCTTTTAACTATTCAATATGCAATGCTACATTCAAACTATATTGTATTACCTTGTGATATATGACTCAAATAAATATGGACAATTTATTGATAAATACTGCAAACTAAAAATAAACACAACTGCATGGCATTAAGTAATGATTGTCCACTAATAAAATTATTTCTGTGAAGAGCACATTAATATGGGATGTGACAACATCATAAATGTAAATAATAAAAACTACTTTCAATTAGATTCTCAGTTTTAATGGTGGTGTTTGATGTTGTAGTTGATCATGTGTGTGATGAGGGTGGTTGATCATGTGTGTGATGAGGGTGGTTGATCATGTGTGTGATGTTGTGGTTTTTACAAAGTATAACAAAGAAAATATACAAATTTTCTTTCATAACTTTTTATAAGAATATTCAGGCTGAGATTTCAATCCCAGGATTACAGATCACTTTTTTTATAGCAATATGAAGCAAGGTGTACCAGATGTGATAGATGCACGTTAAGTATATAGATGCTTACTGCACGTGAACGATTCAAACTTAAAAAATAGATATCCTTCCGCGCTTTAACCTAACTGCTGGCACTTGTACTGTAAATATATTTGCTATTCAAAGCATTGGCTCCAAAATAAAAATACCTGAAATAGGAGGACGATAAAAGCTGAAAGTCTTTTAGTTGCAACTGAGTAACTAAAAAAAATTTTTGAAAATAAGTGTTTTATCACATTATATTTGTTTTAATTGTTTCTCTTAGTTTTTCTCTTAGAAAAACATCTGTGTAAAATAATTTTTTGACAAGGCACCACGCTTTTCCGTTATTTTCCAAGCTTAGTTGCAGTTTTAAAATCCTTTCCAATTGCATCAATTAACCCCTGTATAATCAAATTGAGATCAAATCGTTGATGCACACCT